>RXON01003891.1:0-22121 GCA_009667805.1 Leptobrachium leishanense
CCTACAGTAGTCCATCTGCCGCTCCTAGGAGGCCTTTGTGGCAGTGGTTTAGTAACAGTCATAGCCTGAGTTTTCTCTAACAGATAATTTACAAATCTCAGACTTCAAACAGGCAATTTCCTGCTGCAATAAAGAGAGCTGCCTACTATATCAGGCACACTCCAATCCTCCAAAATTGGATCTAAAAACAAATGCATGACAGCTCTTACACTGGACCAAGCCTGCCATTATAAAAGAATGGATTTAAACCAACAAATCTTACCTTTTTGTAGGTTTTCTACCTCCTGTCTAACCTCAGACTACCTCCAGAAGATCTCCTGTAAGTGCTCACTTTGAAGACTTCACTTAGAAGGCTTCCCAAGCTCAATTAGACAAGCTAATATTCCACAATCTTTATATAGCCACCTAAGAACACCTCCCCCAGCAAATAGTGGACAAGCTAAACCTGAAGCAAATACCACTCAATTGATTCCAATTGTATGCTAATCAGTATGAAAATGAGTCACCAGCCTAACCTAATTTACTCACCAGACCTAACTTGAAACCTAAGATGAATAGAAAAGATCTGTTTGAAACAAAAATCTAAATCACTCACCAGAAGATCTCCTGTAAGTGCTCCCTTTGAAGACTTCACTTAGAAGGCTTCCCAAGCTCACTTACTCACTTACTCCTGTCCCTTAGATTATAAACTCACGGAATGTCTGGTTGAGCACTTGGTAAAAGTGCTGTATTACCTGGACATTTATTTTACGAGCAGGGTTATGTACATCTCATGTTTGCGCTCCCCCCCCCCCATTGTAAAACATAGCAACATAGAAAATGTCGGCAGATAAGAACCTTTCAGCCCATCTAGCCTGCCCAATTACATGGATACTTTACCTGGATTTATCTTTTTGTTTAGGATAGCCTTATGCCTATCCCATGCCTGCTTAAATTCAATCACTGTTTTGGCCTCTACCACTTCTACTGAAAGGCTGTTCCATGTATCCACCACCCTCTCAGTGAAATAATGCTTCCTGATGTTACTTTTTAAACCTTTGCCCCTCTAATCTATGTCCTCTTGTTTTGCTACTTTGTTTCCTTTTAAATATACTCCCTTCCTCTACCCTGTGGATTCCCTTTACGTTTTTAAATGTTTCTATCATATCTCCTGTCTCGTCTTTTTTCCAAGCTATACATGTTAAGATCATTAAGCCTTTCCTGGTAACTTTTCTCCTTCAAGCCGTACACCATTTTAGTAGCCCTTCTCTGAACTCTCTCTAAGATGTCTATATCCTTCTGGAGATACGGTCTCCAGTACTGCACACAGTACTCCAAGTGAGGTCTCACCAGTGCTCTGTTACAGTGGCATGAGCACTTCCTTTTCCTACTGCTAATTACCTCTCCCTACACAAGCATTCTGCTAGCATTTCCTGCTGCTCTATTACATTGACTACTTACCCTTAGATCCTCTACAATAATTCCTGATTTCCCTAGTAAATTATGACGGGAAGTCGTAATTTTATTAAAGACGAAGGAGGCGAGTATTATTATGCCATATCTCTTTATTACTACTTTCAACAGCAAGAGAGAAAAAAACTTTTAACATCAACATGTGTCAGGGGCACTCCCTGCACCATACACAATGGTATCTCCCAAAGTATATAAATGATCCCCCACTCCCCAGTCTCTTCCTCTTTCTCTTGGTGCGAGAAGATAAACCAGGAACAAACAGCTAGATCCAGGTTCCAAGGAAGAAATGTAACTGAAGAATGGAGACAAAAGAAGAACCATAAACAACTGGAACAAATGGACAACGGTCCGTCAGGATGTCGCCGGAAGAAGACGAATTATTGAGCTGAAAAAATGAGAGAAAAAGAACGAGTGTTACAAACCGTTCCTATAAACAGAGGCACATAGAAGGCGAAATCGAAACTGCATCGTGACCGTATAAGAACACCATAGAACCCCCAGAGCTACATACCCAATTAGACCAATATCTGGGAGGGAATCAACCGGGCGGGAATAATACTCGCCTCCTTCGTCTTTAATAAAATTACGACTTCCCGTCATAATTTACTAGGGAAATCAGGAATTTTATTACAAGACTCGGAGGCTCCTATTATTATGCCAGTTTAAAGCTTAAGGCAAAACGGCAGCTGACCAATGTAGCTCTGGTCTAAAGTAAAATTCCCGGAAGGTGGATTCCCTGGACCAATCCGCCGCCCGCATAATGTCCTCTAAGCGACAACCCACTGCAACAGCCCTGGAAGCCATGGCCCCTCTCGCCGAATGGGCGCCGAAGATGGAGGTATCAATACCCGACAGCGCCATCAACCAGCGCATCCACCGAGCAAGGGTGGTAGAGGAGACCGGGTGGAAAGGACGCAACAACGAGATGAACAGAGGACCAGTCGCATCGGGTCGGAGGGGAGCCGTTATAGACTCATACTGGCGGAGGCAGCGGACCGGACATAGCAAAGGTGACGCTGAAAAAGCCGGATAAAACACTCTAGTAACCATCGTCTTAGTACGTCTAGAAATGCGAAACTCAACTCCGTCCGGACGATAAGACCGTGCATGTATGTCCAAAGCGCGGACATCAGAAACCCTTTTGCAAGAAATTAAACACAAAGCATGATCAACTTGGCAGACAGTTGTTTAATGGATAGAAAAACATTATCAGGCCATGAACATAAGAAGGCAAACACAACATTGACATCCCACATGGAAGTGTAACGAGGGACAGGTGGACGGGACATTCGTACACCCCGCAGTAAACGGCACACCATCGGATGTTGCCCTGCTTGCAGACCAGCCCAGCCGTCGTGAGAGGCAGAAATAGCTGATCGGTATAGATTCAGGGTTCTGTAAGCTTTACCAGCCTCATATTCCTCAGAGGAATTGCAAGACATGGCAGACAGCGGCACGAACGGGATCCAAGTCCCTTCCCAAGCACCAGCAAGCCCATATCTTCCAGGCGTGCTTGTAAGCTGTGCTGGGCGCCCAGGAAGCTCCAAGGAGCGGAGCTGTCGTGTTCGAAATTCCTGCGAGAGGGATGGATCGCCTGACAGCAACCATGCCATGAGTTGTAGATGACCGTTCACGACCAACGGATGTGGATGTCCCATCGGGTCGGAGAGTAGTTGCTGATCTGTGAGAAGTAGTCTCGGGCAGTCCATGGTCATGGACAGGAGTTGCGGAAACCATGCCTGGGTCGGCCACCAAGGAGTCACCACCACCACCGCAACCTTGGTCCTGCGAATATGTAGGAGTAATCTCCCGATGAGAGCGAACGGAGGGAAGGCGTAATGTCGACCTGGAGGCCACGTCTGTAGGAGGGCATCTGTGGCTATCGCGTCCGGATCGGGGCGCCAGCTGTAGAACCGGGGGAGATGGGTATTGAGGCGAGAGGCAAAAAGGTCCATGGAGAGAGGACCCCAGAGATCGTAAAGCTGAAGAAAGAGCGAGGGAAGCAGTTGCCAGTCGCTGGAGTCTCGTAAGAATCTGGAGTACCAATCTGCAATCGTGTTGTGCAATCCCGGGATATATTCTGCTTGGACTTCGAGTCGTTGTTGAAGGCAGAATTCCCAAAAGGTTCGTGCCAGAGGTCGAGATCGCGCTCCTCCCAGCTTGTTTATATATCGTACCGCCGAGAGATTGTCGAGGCGCAGGAGAACGCAGCAATCCGATCGCGAATCCGTCAGACTGCGGACTGCCAGTGACCCTGCCAGGAGTTCCAGGCAGTTGATGTGCAATTTCCTTTCGTCTGAAGACCATCTTCCTCCTGTTGAGACCGGGCCGCACCTGGCTCCCCAACCGTGAGTGCTGGCATCTGATTCGATAATCATATCCGGAGCGGAGCCGAATATCGCTTTGCCGTTCCAGGCTTCTATATTGTCCAGCCACCACTGGAGTTCGTCCCTGGATTCGTCGTCGAGGTGAACTGGGTCGGCGTAAGACTGGGCACGGCTCAGTATCCTTGTTTTGAGTCGTTGAAGGGCTCTGTAGTGTAACGGACCCGGGAACACTGCTTGAATAGAACTTGACAGAAGTCCAATCAGCCGGGCTAGATAACGAACCGTAAAAACGGGGAGCGTCAACGCTTTCTTCAATTTCTTCCGGATATCGCGGAGTTTCTGTCGAGGCAATTGCAGAATTGCTGTCGTTGAGTCGACGATGAAGCCGAGGAACTCGAGACGTTGGCTGGGTACCAACACCGACTTGCGGGTGTTGATCAGGAAACCTAAGTCCGTCAATAACGTTATTGTCCACTGCAGGTGTTGTGAGGCAGTGTCGCGAGACGACGCTATAATGAGGATGTCGTCTAGGTATATTACCAATCGAACTCCGCGCGCCCGTAGGAGAGCCATGACTGGTCTTAGAAGTTTTGAAAAACACCATGGGGCTGAGGACAACCCGAAAGGGAGACACTTGAATTGATACGTCACGTGGCGCCACCTGAACTGGAGGAATTGGCGATGATCTGCGTGCACGGGTACCGTGAGGTACGCATCGGTGAGGTCGACTTTCGCCAACCAGTCTCCCGTATTGAGGAGATCGCCGAGACAATGGATGCCCTCCAGTTTGAAGTGACGATAGGTGACATAAGCGTTTAACTCTTTTAAATTTATGACCGGTCGTAACGACCCCCCTTTCTTTTGAACTAAAAACAGGTTGCTGAGAAACCCCAGTGATCCCGCAGGCGCTGTCTCTATTGCGCCCTTGTTTAACAACAGTTGAACCTCTGTGTCCATGAGAAGTTCCCTCTCCAGGGGAAAGAAAAGAGGTCTCGGGGGGCACGTTTGGACCGGCAAGGTCAGGAAGTCTATGCGTAGCCCTGTACCGTCTGTAAGATCCAGGGATCTGCTGATATCGACTCCCATACGTGGAAAAAAAGGGCGATCCTGCCACCCACCAATCCCTGAGTAGAAAGAAACGGCACACTTACCTGGCGGGCGAGATCGGAATGAGCCACGTCCGCGGCCACGGCTGGACCGGTTGTACTGGGGAAAAAACCGGACCTGTTGATGTTGGTACGGTTGTCGCTGATAATGAGCGGGACTCGTGTCGGCACGTGAAGAGCCATAGGAAGAACGGCCGGGCAGCCGGCCCCGTCGCCTGCCGGCCCTTCCGAAAACCCCTTGGTTTTGGGGAAAAGCTTTACGCATATTCACTTTCACCTTTCGGATCGTGTTAAAGGAGCCTGAGTAGGAATTCATATCTTGTATGATAGACTTAGGAAAAAGATCCCCTTCTGCGTCTGGTCCGGGTTCGTTAGATGCCAAAGATATCAAACCCGGATCAATCCGCAAGAGGACCGATTTACGGCGCTCAGTGGCTAAGGCAGTATTAGCGTTACCGAGGAGACATAAGGTGCGGTGCGCCCACCCGCGTAATGTAGCAACGTTTGGGGCTATCCCTGAGGAATGAGCCTGTTCAATGGTCTCTAACAATTGAAAGGACCAAAAACATCTAGTAATTTGTCCTGACAGGATCTGAAGGAGAAATCTACCCCTTTTCGGGGATTCCAACCAGTATTGGTAAGGAATTGTAGCATATGATCCCCAAGTTCGGGTGTTTGCAAGACATTTTTCGAGGTAAGAGGCCTCGGGCATTCAGTGCGGAGTCTAGACCTGGTTTTAGGTAGCAAAGGTTTTCTGACTCGCTTTGTTAACATTTTATCCACCCGTGGGGATGCCACCCAATCCGCAGAGCGGGGGTGTTTTAAATCATCTGGGTCTAGGAAATCATCCTCCGATGACATATCCGCTGCTACAGGCCCAGGGAGAGCCAGGGTTGTAACCTGTGTAGCAGAATCCTCCTCCGAGGATATCCCAGAGATGATTGAAGAGATGCAGGAAGAGGTAGAACTCGGATGGTGACCGGGTCCTAGCCTTCTTCCAAGATCTCGCATGTTTATGACCCCTAGGGGTTTTCTCTTTGCGGGGCCTTTCACCGCGTTCTTGTGTAGAGGTACCTCTACCATCATTAACCCTTTTTCTGGAGGCCTGTGGCCTAATATGTTTAGTTTTTGCCTGAGCTTTGCGAGGCCCTCTGCGCTGCTGCATTGTATGAGAGGTGTGAGAAATCTCAGTAATTGATAGTGTAGCACCTCTACTGCCCTCTGCAGGGGGTAATGGAGTCTGAGGGGCAGCTAAAGGGCCAGCAGGACCTAGAAGGTGGGACAGGGTCTGAGAAACTGAGCCCATCGCTGAGGCAAACTCATTTAAAGTTTTTGATAGTGCGTCTGTGGAGGGCTGCGCCGGAGGCAGGGAGGGGGGGGCTCTTTTATTAAGGCAGGTGGCTGGCGCTCAGAAGAGCCGTCGGAGGCGCTGTCCGAACTTTCCCCCGTCATTCTGACCTGATCCTTGGATGAGGAGGCACGAGGCTGCGGCATCACTGAACACGCGCTGAGTTCAGAATGGCCGCGAGGCACGAAGACATGCGCAGAAGGTGGGGGCGGGGCCCACGCGCCTCAGCGTGAGGTGGTTGCCTCAGATCTAAAATGGCCGCCGCGCGCGCAAAAAGCCCGCCGCAGACTTCAAGAAAAAAAGAATTTTACTAAGCGCACCCTAACCGGACCCACCGGGGAAAATACCCCCTGTGAGCCAGGAAAAAAGAACGCTAAACACAACCAAACTGTCACAAAAACGTTATTAATAAAACAGAATGACAGCAACGAATTACATTAAATGTTTTATAATAATTAAGTAATACAATATAATTATATAAATTTGAGCAGAATCCTGCTATAAATACATGTATATATGTGTTATAATATATAGGAAAAAAGATACTTATCTTGCTCTGAAAGCAGCAAGAGAGAAAGAGGAAGAGACTGGGGAGTGGGGGATCATTTATATACTTTGGGAGATACCATTGTGTATGGTGCAGGGAGTGCCCCTGACACATGTTGATGTTAAAAGTTTTTTTCTCTCTTGCTGTTGAAAGTAGTAATAAAGAGATATGGCATAATAATAGGAGCCTCCGAGTCTTGTAATAAAATTACCCCTAAATCCCAACCCTCATATGTTGAGGTTAGGACTGTATCAAATAGTCTATATTCAGCCCTTGGGTTTTTACGTCCCAGGTGCATTATCTTGCACTTATCCACATTAAAACTCAATTGCCACAGCTCCGACCATTTTTTTAGTTTACCTAAATCATTTGTCATTTGGCTGATCCCTCCAGGAACGTCAACCCTGTTGCAAATCTTTGTCATCAGCAAAAAGACATACTTTACCATTAGGGTTGCACCGATACCGATACTAGTATCGATATCGGTGCCGATACCGGGTACTGCAGGAGTACTTGGTACTCGTGCAGTACCCCCGATATTTTTTTCCGATACCGGAAGCCGGCATTGAGCCGGCTTGCCGGTATCCGAGGGGCTGCGGCGGCTGTCCGAATGCTCTATCGGCATTCGGACAGGCCCTGCAGCTCCTCTCCTCACTTTGTTTAATACTTGCCTTCCTTCAGCGCCGCCGGAAATGTTTCCGCGCTCGTTGGAAGGAAGCCGCGACCACGTGGGACCATGTGACCGCGGCTGGGGTCCTTCCAACGAGCGCACGCGCGGAGACATTCCCGGCGTTGCTAAAGGAAGGTAAGTATTAAACAAAGTGAGCAGCTGCAGGGCCTGTCCGAATGCAGATAGAGCATTCGGACAGGCCCTGCAGCTGCTCTCCGCTCATACTTACCTTCCTTCAGCGACGCCGGGAAAGTTCCCGCGCGCGCGCGCGTTGAAGGACAGCCGCGACATGGTCCCACGTGGTCCGGCGCGTCCACCGATGGTCCTCTACGTGGTCGCGGCTGCTGGTCCTTGAACCAGAGCGCGCGCGCGGAGACATTTCCGGCGTCGCTGAAGGAAGGTAAGTATGAGCGGAGAGTGGGGGCATTATCCATGAGTGGGGGGCATTATCCATGAGCGTGGGGGGCATTATCCATGAGCAGGGGGGGCATTATCCATGAGCAGGGGGGGCATTATCCATGAGCAGGGGGGGCATTATCCATGAGCAGGGGGGGCATTATCCATGAGCAAGGGGGGCATTATCCATGAGCAAGGGGGGCATTATCCATGAGCAAGGGGGGCATTATCCATGAGCAAGGGGGGCATTATCCATGAGCAAGGGGGGCATTATCCATGAGCAAGGGGGGCATTATCCATGAGCAAGGGGGGCATTATCCATGAGCAAGGGGGGCATTATCCATGAGCAAGGGGGGCATTATCCATGAGCAAGGGGGGCATTATCCATGAGCAAGGGGGGCATTATCCATGAGCGGGGGGGGCATTATCCATGAGCAGGGGGGGGCATTATCCATGAGCAGGGGGGGGCATATCCATGAGCAGGGGGGGGCATATCCATGAGCAGGGGGGGGCATATCCATGAGCAGGGGGGGGCATATCCATGAGCTGGGGGCTTTATAGGAGGTCTGTTCTTATTGGAAAGCGTCACATGACATAAAATAAAAGTATCGGTGAGTACTTGAACAAAAGTATCTGTACTCTTACTCGGTCTTAAAGTGGTATCGGTGCATCCCTATTTACCATTAATACCTTCTGCAATATCACTAATAAAATAAAGCGCTATGGAATATGCTGGCACTATATAAATGCCTGTACTGTACAAATTCAATGTTCTTGAACCCAGGACATACTTGAACTAGAGAAATCTCAATGTATCCTTCCTAGTAATCTAGTACTTTGTAAAATTAAATAAAAAATATATATTTTTTTTAATTACATGGATTATGGGTGGAATCGCAAGGTTTCTTATGACGGCAGTACCAGTCAAGTTTCATTTCCTTTAGGTTTAGATTTTCTTATGTAAGCACTTTTGTTTTCCTTCATCTGGCAGAAATGTTTATTGCTAATCTTTATTCCCTATCCTTTACTTTTTGGATGGAGTATTGCTTCAAGAAATATACAGAAACTTGATAACATGCATTAGCCGGGGTATTATCTGAGGAAATACTGCCTATGAAATCTTGAGTGAACATCTTTTACAGTTACAAGTATTTATAAAGCGCCAATAAATTCCTTAGCACTGTACAATGGGAGAGACAGAATAACAAATATAAATGTTACACAGAACAGAAGGAGGACCCTGCTAGAGAGCTTCCAATCTAAGAGAGGGGTGACCCATTAGGTGAGGGTGAAGTGGCGGGTTGCAGGAGGGCTGAATGGGAAGAGGAGCAGGAAATGACAGTGGGGAGATCATGGAGTGATCAGATGGCCTTCTCTAAAGTCATGCGTTTTCAGAGACTTCTTGAAGGACTGGAGAGACAGAGTCTAATGTTGCGGGGGAGGGAGTTCAATAGAAAGGGGGTAGCTCAGAAGTCCTGAAGGCGAGAGTTGGGTACGAGGAAGTGATATCAGATCATTGGCTGAGCCAATTGGTCGGGATGGGATATACCATCTAATAAGGGAGATGTAGGCAGGGGCGCGGTTATGGAGAGGTTTGTATGTGAGCACCAGTATTTTGAAATGGATTCTAAAGGAAACAGCAAGCCAGTGTAGAGATTGACAAAGGGGTGAGGTGTGGGAGGTGAGGCGTGTGAGTCTGGCACAGGTGTTCGTTACAGACTGCAGAGGAAGAATCTGGGATCTCTTAAGGCCAGAGAGGAGGTTGCAATAGTCAAGGTGGGAGATAAGAGCTAGGATGAGCATTTTAGTAGTCTGGATTAAGAAACAGACGGATGCATGTAATGTATTAAGTAGCAAGATTTCGTTAGACTGAATGTGAGGAGTAAAGGATAGTGTCCCGTCTGGTGCTTCAGCTCCCTGGCACCCGGCAGCTGCTGGGTGCCGAGTGATATGCCGGCCCGAGGCTGTCACGTGGGTGGCCAGCCGGTATGCGGGACATGACATGTAGCTGCCAGATACAAAAATCAGTCTGCTTAGGCAGTCACTGCCCTGACGTGGAGTTTGCTTCCCCAGTGCTTTGATCTTTTTGATTGTTTGACTTTTGGCTATATTGAGAACCATCTATGTCAGGCGTCTCAAACACTGCCCCCCCCCCTGATGTTTCTGCACGACAACTCCCATGATTCCCTAGCCATCGATTGCATTCTGGGACTTGTAGGCAAAAACCTCTGGGGGTCAGTGAGTTTGAGACCCCTGGTCTATGTGTACCGACCCGGCTATTTCTGAGAACCCTGCATTTTGTACCGACCAGATTATTACTGAGAACCACACTTTGTATATTGACCCGGCTATTACTGAGAACCACGTTTTAATACTGACTTGGCTATTGCTGAGAATCACGATTTTGTATACTGACTCTAAGCTTGGTAACCCTTCTTTGTACATCATCCTTGGTATAAGGGTGACCCGCTTTCCTGGCATTAAGATCAGTACTGTCTGGGCCTGCTGTTTTTCTACTCTGGCCTGTTATCGCTTGATTGTATAAGGACAGTCACTAAATGTAGACCGTTACACTGACCAAGAGGACCCAAAGACAATGAGCCTGAGAAGTAGAGGTAATGGTGACACCATTTCACCTGAAGCAGGGGTGGATCCAGGGGGCAATCTCCCCCCCCCCCCCCAGAAAATCGCCGGCGTTCTTGCTTCCCTACCAGGTGAGCGGCTGCTGACATGCAGCTTGGCCACTCGCTTGGGATGGGAACCACCTGACCAGCCGCAATCTCGTGAGAACGCAGCTGGTTCCCGGCGAGCGGCCAAGCTGCATGTCAGTGGCCACTTGCCTCGTGGGGGAAGAGGAAGCCTGCCGATGGGGCCTGGCAGGTGAGAGCTGGGGGCAATCTAGAAATCTTTGCCCCCCCCCCGCGCAAAGATTTCTAGATTGCCCGGTGCGGGGGGGGGGGGAATCTAGATATCTTTGCGAGCTGGGGGGGCAATATATCCACTGGTCACTGCGAACCCAACACCAGCTCTTGGCTAAAACGGTAGAATGCCCCCCCACCCAATCCTGTCTGGATCCGCAACTGACCTGAAGGGAAATGGGCACTGGAACCAAGGTCTTAGAGGGAAGATAAGAAATTCAGTTAAGGGGTTGAACTTTAGAAAACAGGAAGTCATCTAGTTGGAGACTGCTGAGGCAGGATGTAACACGGTCCAACACCAGAGGAAAGATTGATTTGGGTGTCATCGGCATAGAGATAATTGAATCCATAGGAAGAGATGAGGTTGCCAGAGAGGCAGTATAGATAAAGAGTAGGGGACCCAGAACAGGGCCTTGAGGTACCCCATTTGAAAGGAACAGGTGGCGAAGAGGCAGCAGCAAAGTAGACACTGAAGGAGCGAAGACAGAGGTGGGAAGAGAACCAGTAGAGAGTGGCATCACTGAGGCCAAGCTGACACAGCATGAGGAGCAGAAGAGGGTGGTCAGTGTCGAATGCAGCAGAAAAAATAAGGGAGAAGTGGCCTTTGGTAGCAGCAACTAAATCCTTAGTCACCTTGGTCAGAGCAGTCTTAGACCCTGAGAGCGAAAGCCAGACTGGTGCAGATAGTAGAATTTAAGGCAAAGGGGAGCAGAGTGTTGGGATGGTAGTTCGAGAGGGAGGTGGAGTCAAGAGATGGCTTTTTTTACAATGGGGTGATCAGAGCATGTTTGCAAGCAGAGGGGGAAGACTCCAGATGAGAGGTTGAAAATATAGGTCAAAGCAGGGATAGTGACTGGTAGAACAGATTGAGTAAGATGTGAGGGGATGTGATCAAGTGAACAGATGGTCGGACAGGAACTTCTGAGACATCCTCCTGGAAGACCAAAGGAAGACCTAGTAGGAGAGGGGGCAGAGAGTGCGCAGGTCAGTGGGGTAGAATTGTTAAAGGATGAGGGCATTTAAGAAATTTCTAGTCTAAGTTTAGTGATCTTATCAGTGAAGAAGTTGGCAAAGCTGACAGCAGTGAGGTCTGTGGAGGGTTGAGTGGCAATGGGGTGCATTAACAGATTGAAAGTATGAAAAAGACATCTGGAATTGTGGGAAAAGGATGAGCTAAGGGATAACTAAGTTTGTTTATTGAAGGATAAAGCAAGACTTTAGAAACGGGCATGAATTTGTAGTGGAGAAAGTCAGCTGAAGTCTCTTTACAGGGTTATTCAGAGAAAGGGGAAAACCAAAAGAATTGTCAGACAACACTCTAGACCAAATAGCTGACTTGGAAAGTAAGAAATGGGAGAATTTTTCTGTTTTGGCTATTATGACATGGGAAAATGACTAAGTGAAAATTCTGAGTTTCACATTTCTTTGACTAGACCTGTTAGGCTGACTGTCCACTAGAGCTGCGCATCTTCACTGGTCTCACGATTCGCTACGATTATCCTGATAACAATACAATACGCTTCGATTCCACAATGCATCATGATTACTGCATGGAGCCAGAGCGCAGTGCTGCCGTGTAGTAAAAAACATATTCCCAATGTTTTTGAAAGTTTTTTTTATTCTGTAACAGTTTACACAATTTTGTCACCACAAAACAACTCATACACGCCCTGGTAATCTCCCGACTCGACTATTGCAATAATCTCTTATCTGGCCTCCCTCTGTCCCGCCTCTCCCCCCTACAATCCATCCTGAACGCCTCCGCCAGGCTAATTCACCTCACCCGCCGCTCTGTCTCTGCCGCTCCCCTCTGCGAGTCCCTTCACTGGCTCCCCATCCACTGCAGAATTAAGTTCAAAATCCTTATCCTTACCTACAAAACCCTCACTAACTCAGCGCCCCACTACCTGTCCTCACTAATCACCAAATACACCCCAGCCCGCTCCCTAAGGTCAAACAGTGACCTGCGCCTAGCTTCTCCCCACATCACCTCTTCCCATGATAGACTGCAGGATTTCTCACGCGCAGCCCCCACTCTCTGGAACGCTCTCCCTCGTGCTGTCAGACTTTCCCCTAACTTCTCTTCCTTCAAACGCTCCCTGAAAACATTGCTATTTAGGGAAGCCTACCACCCAACTCACTGACGCAACCATCAATCACTCTCACCTTACAGTCCTCTCCTCCTGTTTCCAACCCCAACCCTCCTAGATTGTGAGTTCCTACGGGAATAGGGCCCTCATCTCCTCCTGTACTGTTTGTCAAATGTTGTTCAATGTATTGTAACCCTGTCTGTACTGTGCTTATTGTACAGCGCTGCGGAATATGCTGGCGCTTTATAAATTAATAATAATAATAATAATAATAATAATAATAGACCATTTTTAATAATTTAGACACCTTTTAAGAAATTTATATTAGTTTATACTCTATTAGTATCAGAAATTATATTATATTCTATTCCGATACCACTTTTTTAAGACCGATACTTTACTTTTTGAGTACTCGCCGGTACGATAGCCAATACTTTTCGGGTACTCGCCGGTACTGATAACCCATACTTTGAGTACTCGTCGGTACTTTTTGTACTCGCTGGTGCCAATACTTTGAGTACTTGCCGGTACGATAGCCCGTACTTTTCGGGTACTCGCCGGTACCGATAACCCGTACTTTTCGGGTACTCGCCGGTACCGATAACCCGTACTTTCCGGCGCCGGTACTTTTTTGAGTACTCGCCGGTACGATGACCCATACTTTTGGAGTACTCGCCGGCGCTGGTACTTTTCAAGCACTCGCCGGTGCCGATAACCAATACTTTGAGTACTTTCCGAGTACGCGCCGGTACCGATAACCCATACTTGTCGAGTACTCGCTGGTGCCGATAACCCATACTTTTCCGGTACTCGTCGGTACCAATACTTTGAGCACTCGCCGGTACCGATAGCCGGTACTTTGAGTACTTTCCGAGTAATCGCTGGTACCGATAACCCATACTTTCCGAGTACTCGCCGGTTCTTTCCGAGTACCCCAGCCGCGATCACGTGGGACCTTCCAACGAGTGCACACATGAAGACTTTTCCGGCGTCGCTCAGGAAGGGAAGTATGATCGCGGCCTGTCCAAATGCCAATAGAGCATTCAGACAGCCGCCCCAGCCCCTTAGAAGCTGGCATCCGATATCGGGGGTACTGCAGGAGTACAAAGTACTCCTGCAGTACCCGGTATCAGCACCGATACGATACTAGTATCAGTGCAACCCTAATTATATAATATACTATATTCCGATTAGTTTGGAATTCCCCTAGGCCAATTCAGTGGTTGTCGGTGCACTTTGTTGGTTTTCACCAAACCACAAGAACTGCTTCAGTGACTTCATTTTTGGCAGAATCCAGTTACCATTTGCTAAATAGGGAATTCACAGTAAATTTGCCGACTGCGCCCAAACGCGAAGCACCAAAATTGCAGTTTCAGTGCTTTGTGAATAGATCCTATAATTTTATTGGAATTGTTTTTTTTTAAATTACAGTGGTGTGGAAATTTAAAAAAAATCTATTTGTCCAACGGACGAAGTAGTCCAATCTACTTGTCCCTCAGGACGATCAACTTGTCCTGATAATTTCAACAAAACAGTGTTTTTAAATAGGTCTTTATTCATAACAGCCTATAGAGGCAGCGTTAGATACATGTGGTGAATAAAGACCTCCTATTTAAACACGATTTTGTTATGCAATGTATATATTAGGCATGCACCGATACCACTTTTTTAAGACAGAGTACCGATACTTTTTTCAAGTACTCACCAATACAGAGTACCGATACTTTTATTTTATGTCATGTGACCACTTTCCAATAAGAACAGACTTCATAAAAATGCACATGGCTATTGCCCCCAGCACATGGCTATTGCCCCCCCAAGTGCTCGTGGATGTGCTGCCCCCCAAGCGCTCGTGGATGTGCTGCCCCCCCAAGCGCTCGTGGATGTGCTGCCCCCAAGCCGCTCATGGATGTGCTGCCCCCCAAGCCGCTCATGGATGTTGCTGCCCCCAAGCCGCTCATGGATGTGCTGCCCCCCAAGCCGCTCATGGATGTTGCTGCCCCCCAAGCCGCTCATGGATGTGCTGCCCCCCAAGCCGCTCATGGATGTGCTGCCCCCCAAGCCGCTCATGGATGTGCTGCCCCCAAGCCGCTCATGGGGGTGCTGCCCCCCAAGCGCTCGTGGATGTGCTGCCCCCAAGCCGCTCATGGGGGTGCTGCCCCCCCAAGCCGCTCATGGGGGTGCTGCCCCCCCAAGCCTCTCAATGGGGGTGCTGCCCCCCCAAGCCTCTCATGGGGGTGCTGCCCCCCCAAGCCTCTCATGGGGGTGCTGCCCCCCAAGCCTCTCATGGGGTGCTGCCCCCCCCAAGCCTCTCATAGGGGTGCTGCCCCCCCCAAGCCTCTCATGGGGGTGCTGCCCCCCAAGCCTCTCATGGGGGTGCTGCCCCCCCCCAAGCCTCTCATGGGGGCGCTGCCCCCCCCCAAGCCTCTCATGGGGGCGCTGCCCCCCCAAGCCTCTCATGGGGTGCTGCCCCCCCAAGCCTCTCATGGGGGTGCTGCCCCCCCCAAGCCTCTCATGGGGTGCTGCCCCCCCAAGCCTCTCATGGGGGTGCTGCCCCCCCAAGCCTCTCATGGGGGTGCTGCCCCCCCCCAAGCCTCTCATGGGGGTGCTGCCCCCCCAAGCCTCTCATGGGGGTGCTGCCCCCCCAAGCCTCTCATGGGGGTGCTGCCCCCCAAGCCTCTCATGGGCGTGCGGGGTGCTGCCCCCCCAAGCCTCTCATGGGGGTGCTGCCCCCCAAGCCTCTCATGGGGGTGCTGCCCCCCAAGCCTCTCATGGGGGTGCTGCCCCCCCAAGCCTCTCATGGGGGTGCTGCCCCCCCCAAGCCTCTCATGGGGGTGGCTGCCCCCCCAAGCCTCTCATGGGGGTGCTGCCCCCCCCAAGCCTCTCATGGGGGTGCTGCCCCCCCAAGCCTCTCATGGGGGTGCTGCCCCCCCAAGCCTCTCATGGGGGTGCTGCCCCCCCAAGCCTCTCATGGGGGTGCTGCCCCCCCAAGCCTCTCATGGGGGTGCTGCCCCCCCCAAGCCTCTCATGGGGTGCTGCCCCCCCCAAGCCTCTCATGGGGTGCTGCCCCCCCAAGCCTCTCATGGGGGTGCTGCCCCCCCCAAGCCTCTCATGGGGGTGCTGCCCCCCCCCCAAGCCCCCAAAGCTCTCATGGATATATGCCCCAGGTCAGACCCCAGACCAATCGGCATTCGGACAGCTGCCCCTGGAGCTCTCCACGGCATACTTACCTTCCTGAGCGGCGCCAGGAAAGTCTTTACGCGCTCTCGTTGAAGGACCCTAGCCACGATCACGTGGGACTCCCATGTGATCGCGGCTGGGTCCTTCAACGAGCGGCAGCGCGGAAACCTTCCTGGCACTGCTCAGGAAGGTAAGTATGCCACGGAGAGCTCCAGGGTGGCTGTCCGAATGCCGATAGAGCATTCGAACAGCTGCCCAAGCCCCTCGGATGCTGGCTTCTGGTATCGGGGGCGTCAGTCCGCACTCCGGGCTTCATCTCAAAAAAATTACTCGCCCGGCGCCCACATCTTCATGTCTCGGGCGATATAATTCCCACACCCCTAACAGAGAAGAGCTGCAACCTTTGTGCCAGGCTTCAATGACCTCACCAAAGCAGGCAGGTTTAATATATAATGTATGGGGGCAGAGCAAGCAGGTAGTGACTCTATGGAACTGAATAAGATGTGCCCAGTGTATGGCCATTATTTACTAAATGGCCCGGTTATTTTTTGTTTTTTACATGAGTGATTACACTGTGCAGATATTAGGGTTGCACCGATACCGATACTAGTATCGATATCGGTGCCGATACCGGGTACTGCAGGAGTACTTGGTACTCGTGCAGTACCCCCGATATTTTTCCTGATACCGGGAGCCGGTATCCGAGGGGCTGCGGCGGCTGTCCGAATGCTCTATCGGCATTCGGACAGGCCCTGCAGCTGCTCTCCGCCCTTTTGTTTATACTTTCTCGGCGTCGCTGAAGGAAGGTGGTAAGTCTTCGTGTGCGCGCTCGCTCCTTGGAAGGACCCCAGCCGCGACCACGTGGGACCATGTGATCACGGCTGGGGTCCTTTCAACGAGCGCACGCACGGAAACTTTCCCGGCGTCGCTGAAGGAAGGTGGTAAGTATAAACAAAGTGAGCAGCTGCAGGGCCTGTCCGAATGCAGATTAGAGCATTCGGACAGGCCCTGCAGCTGCTCTCCGCTCATACTTACCTTCCTTCAGCGACGCCGGGAAAGTTTCCGCGCGTGCGCTCGTTGGAAGGACCCCAGCCGCGATCACGTGGTCGCGGCTGGGGACCTTCCAAGGAGAGGGCGCGCGCGAAGACTTTCCCGGCGTTGCTGAAGGAAGGTATGTATGAGTGGGGGGCGGCAATTATCCATGAGCTGGGGGGCAGGATATATCCATGAGCAGGGGGGGCAATATCCATGAGACCTGGGGGCTTTATAGAAGGTCTGTTCTTATTGGAAAGCGTCACATGACATAAAATTAAAGTATCGGTACTTGGTATCGGTGAGTACTTGAACAAAAGTATCGGTACTCGGTCTTAAAGTGGTATCGGTGCATCCCTAGCAGATATCATATGGCTGGGATCTGAGCAGTGCCTCCTGTGACTTGCAATTATTATCCCATGGCTGGAATATAAGCTTTCTGGAATGTGTTTGAAGACCCAGGGTGACCCTCCTTTCCTCCTTCTGCTGTTTGGATGCATTTAAAAATCCCCTGACAGGCAGCGCTGGAAGTACACACTTTTTTTCTAATAGTGCTGGCCCCATAGACTAAGGGGCGGGGCATGTCGCTAGTGCTGGAGGGTAGGCAGGAGCTACCTTCCTTCTGCCTGCCTTCAGGGTACTGACAACACAGGCAGGCAGAAGGTTTTAGTGATGCAATGGAAGGGGTCAGAGACACGGAGTTCAGGGGGTGACTCAGGCTTGGATTCCCCCGCAGCTCCTAGATAAGCCGTGCTGCAGCCCAAAACTACGGCGGGGGGCAGCGCGGAAACCGGATGATGGCAGGCATTCCAGATATTCACGAGGGCTGGTCAGTGAATCAATTTTTTTGAGCATCATTTGCATCGTGGAAGGCTGCATCGCGATGCATCGGCAAAACGATTATTTGACAGCCCTACTGTCCACTGGGTCCGTAGATGAACGACAAACTTTATCTTCTGACTAGACAACCTCGTTGCACGACCACGGTTGTCCACTGGAAGCATCTGTGGACGACATGTCGGCCAATGGAGAGGCCACCTGACCTGAGAGCGCAGAAGAAAAAAACGCTCTCCCTTGTGCTGAAATGGGGTTTCAGCACCAAGGAGGGCACCATTGGCCGCAGCTGAACGCGGGGAGGAAGCAACTCGCCAAATGCTGTGGTGGGGGGGCTGTCCTTGGTGCTGAAGTAGCTTTCAGCACCGATGACGGCAGCCAGCCAGACTGAAGAGGAGAACCTCCACGTTCAGCCAGGAAAAAAGCCTGGTCTTTTTAAAAAAGTTGGGAATTTAGATTCTTCACCTAAAAATATACTCAGGCTTTTTGCTGCGGATGAAAAATTGTTGAATTACGAAAATATCTAAACGAAAATGTTTTACACTGAATTCTATGGTCTTCGTCTGTCGCACTGAATCACTTCTCTATGGGACAATTTCCCTACCGCGACATGGAGGTTTAACTGTACAATTCATCTCTTCTCATGTAAATTTTTCCAGATCTTCCCAGCGTTGTCCGACAAATCCCTTTCAAATGCGAAAGATCACTAGTCTGTAGTCGGAAAAATCGTCCGTTGTACAATGGAAGTCAGAGGCAGTGGAAGGGGGCTGATTCACCTGCATGTTGGTGGGATTGGACGGATGACGACTATCAGCTTTATTCAAAAGGTGAAACTCGGGAGAAAGAAGTGAGAAGGTCAAAACGGCAAACCAGAAAAACTCTCCCATTTTGGTCTAAATTGTTCTCTTCTCCTGCCAGTTCTCCTGATTTTCACCTTCCTTTTGAATAGACTTGTATATCGGATGATCACACCATTGCATGAATACAGACCCAATAGACTGCCAACATTATGTCCCACATCCCTGACCATTCTTCTCGATACATTGGGGTACAATATTTTTAAACTTTTTCCCAGGTGTATAATTGGCAGTGGAGTCATCACTCGTAAGGATTGTTTTTTTTTTTTTTTTTAAACGATTATGCATTTATACAAAAAAATAAGTGGTTACTCAAAGATCACTGTACCGGCCACGGAATTGCACCGAACAGTGAATTTCCCAGTATTGTGTAATTTCATGACCAAACGGTTATTGAAATAGCCGTCAAACAAGTTAGAGTTGGGAAGGGGGGAAGAAGCTGAACCGGTAATGGAGGAGGCTGTGTTGGAGCTCCCAGTCTCCCCAAAGCTGGTTTACAGATTGCCCATAGCATCCACATGCCGACCAGAATCTCACTTACAGAGGATAGGGGAAATACATTCCCGAAGATGCACCTGAAAAAGGACCCCCAGGTCACCTCAATCTTTTTACCGCGACCCCGCGTAGACAGATCCCCAAGATGACGCTTCTCGGACGGAGACCCAGGAGCTGAAGCGGTGCCGGAGCTGGTCACAGAGCAAACAGCAGGAGGGGGAACTAGCAACCAAGGAGGATAGCCTAAGCCTCTGTTCGTTTATCGCTGCGGAGCTTGAGGTCCGAGCTTTGAATCTGGGACTGCAGGCTGTGGGAGAGTGTACCGCCCGATTGGAGGAGCGCACTGAGCAGGTGGTAAAGTTCTGCAATAACCTCACCCTTATGCAGAAACCATGGAGTGTAGAGTTACATGTCTTGAGTCCTTTGTTTCGACAAGCTCTATTCGAAAAATCTTCAATGTCCGCCTGCGGGGACTCCCAGAAAAAGTGGAAGGGGAGCAAATTGAAGCACCATTTTTATGCTGGATCGTATTGGTGGGAGATGCCCCCTGTTCCACGGCTGGCAGTGCGACCCCCCCCCCCGACCCTGCTGGCCCTTGCAAAAACCCCAGCTGTGAACACTTTAAAAAAAAAAAAAAAAAAAAAATTTTTAAAAATGGAGGTTGTAACCTTTTCCCATAGTCGTAAATGCATCTGTGTATTCGGACATGTTGTGTAAAAATCCTGGGCCAGACAGCCATCCTTGGGCTTTAGCACACAATTCGTTGTCCGCAACTGCCGCCAGTTGCGGATTAATTTTTAAATAAAATAAATTTGCGACGTTCTGTCGCTAGGGCCGTGTTAGTATTGCCCACAAAACTAAGAGCCCTTTGCACCCAATTTGTCACATCAAAAGGATCGAGCGTAGCGTTTGCCTGTTAAGCTACATCTAGGAGCTTGGCTAGTGGGCCAACCACATCTAAAAGTTTGTCCTGGCAATTTTTGAATGCTAAATCTATGCCCCTATTCTGCGACCAACCTTTATTCTCAACAAATTTTATAAAAAAATATTTCCACATAAGGTCAAGTTTTCCCTACGGTAGGTCGAGGACACTCTGCTTTCATTCTGTTTCTGGTAGCCTTGTCGAGGTTTATGTACTAGGGATAGACCGATATATCGGTTTAGCCGATTATCGGTGCCGATATTCAGAAAATTACTGATATCGGCATTTTATTTGCCGATATTGCCAATATTTGGACAAGTTTGCTCACTGCGGCTGCGACCCGCAAGATCCCACAGAACTGTGCGAATCTGGGGCTTCTCCCACATCAGGCTGTAAGCCCTCCCTGCAGAATGACCCCTGCTCACTGACCGTATTGTGCATGAGCGTGATGGCAACAGAAATGGGGCTTCCATCCCATCTGGCAGGGAATTCCCTATACAGGAGATGCAGGGTCTATTTCCTACAGCAGGGTCCAGCAACCTAGGACCTCCAGATGTTTTGGAACTGGATTCCACATGAGGCTCCAAGAACCTAATGAGAAGATGAGCATCATAGCGGATGTAATTCCAAAACGTGGGGCAATGTTAGAAGTGACTGCTTAACCAGAGCTGTAATATAACTTTGTAATCTAACCCTTGGAGGGCCAAGGTTGCTGAACCCCTTACATACAGGGTCATATGAAAGATCTTTAAGAAAGCCAAAGACACCGTCTGTTTGTAAAAAAAATAAAAAAATATAAATTCTTATTAAATTGAATAAATGAAGTGGACGTGGTGCAATGTTTAAATGTTAAACACATTGGGCTATATTACAATCTTTGCGCAAAAACGCTCGCGCAAAGCGTGAAGTTTTGCGCCAAGCATTAAACGTTTGCGTGTGCAAATCACCGCTGGAATTACAATCACGCGTTTTTGACCCGGTCAATAACCCGCGTAAACCGGATGCGCCCAAATGCTCGCGCAGTAATCAGTGTGCTTACTGTCTTTTTTTTCACGCAATTCGGCCAATCAGAATTAAGAACAAGTCAATCTGAGCATATATGCTGCAGCAATAATACATGCACGCATAAGTTCTCCATTTTATTGGTTTGGGTATGTGTAGACTGTGTAACTATACTTTGCTGGATTTTTTTTTTTTTTTTGGGCTGGTGTATTTGGTTTCGGCCAGGACGTTCAGATTTGCCGTTACCACCAACTTTTAGTTGCTAAAATTATATGCGCAAACGCTGTGCGTTACAAACTGCGCATAGATTGTAATACCATCCGCATACCAGCGCGCAAATGCGTTTGTGCGCACAATGTTAAGTATAGATCACGCGACATACAGTAAGCTCACGCAGGGTTCACAGGTTCACCCGCGGTAGACGATTACGTGCGTTTGTTGCACTGACTATGTAATATGGCATTCGGCGTAAAGGGTTTTGCCCATCGCGTTAAATGTTTTTTTGCACCGGTGGAAACGTTTGCACGAAGATTGTTGTTTAGGCCATTGAGTTCATGGCATAGTCAGATTTGTTCTGTTTTTTTTTTCTTCAGAACTTTAAATTTACAGAATATCCGCACCAAATATCAGCTATCGGTCTATCCCTATTATGTACTCGTGCATCAATCCAAGCTTCCACATGTGTAGCGAGTCCATTCTGTGGAGCGAGGATGGGACAAATCTTCTGGGGGGTGAACATGGGATTACCCATTGGATCATAAATAGGTCCAGTTTTATCAGACTTTTGATGGGGAATAAGTGGCATTTCTGTAAATTCCTCATCTGAGGCCTAGACTTCTAATGAGTCTTTTGTTTTCCTCCCCTGATAGTGGGAGATTGTCTTGTCCACTGGAAGTGGAAGGCTGATTTTGTGACTGGGAATCATAACGTTTAACCCGTTTTAAA
>RXON01003892.1:0-20139 GCA_009667805.1 Leptobrachium leishanense
TAGCAGGGGCGTTCTTATCCCGAACGCATGACTCGAAACTGGTACAAACCGAACGTGGTGATAAGGCCGACTTCGGGGTCGCCTCCTCGGCAAGGGAATCTGCCAATACCCTTGCACAGATCCACCGTGGTCAAAAAATGACCCCCGGAGATCTGGTCTAGCAACTCGTCGACTCGGGCATCGGATAAGCGTCCGTAATAGTACAATCGTTTATCCGCCGATAGTCGACGCAGAACCTGGTGGTACCGTCTTTCTTGGGCACCAGAACCACGGGCGACGCCCATGGGCTGGCCGACGGCTCAATGACCCCCAACTCCAACATCTCCCGGATCTCGGCCCGCATGGACTCGCGGACTGCTTCCGGGATCCGGTATTGCGGGCTGCCGGAGTGGTCTCTGGCCGGGCGTGTCCACCTGATGGAACAGCCTGGTCCGTATATCCTGGGAGAGCCGAGAAAAACCCCCGGGTAGGCGAGAAGCAGCTGCCGCACCTGCGCCTGTTTCTCGGTCCTAACTCCTCCCCCAACTGCACCTGATCCACCCCGGAAGGCTGCTTGGCTACCGGGAGTTCTTCCAGCGGAAACGTTCCATTCTCCTCGGCAGCCGGCGCGCATTATGGCGTCCACCGTCTCCGGCCGCTCATGGAAGGCCTTCAGCATATTGACGTGGAACGTCCGCTGGATTCTGGTGTCTGCGCAGCTAACCACCACATAGGTGTATCCCCCAGCTGGTTACCACCTTGTAGGACCTTGCCAGGCCGCCTGCAGCTTGTTCTGCCGCTGTGGTTTTAACACCAGAACCTTCTGCCCCACGCAGAACGAGCGACTGCACGCAGCGCGATCGTACCACGCCTTCTGCTGAGCCTGGGCCGTCTCCATGTTCTCCTGCCACTAACCCCTGGAGTTCCGCCAAGCGCTCCCGGAGCTTCAGGACGTACTCCACCACAGAACCCCATCCTCCTCCGGTGCCCTCTCCCACTAGCCCTAAACAGATCCAGGGCCCTCGCACCTGGGCCCATACAGCAGCTCAAAGGGGGAGTAACCGGTGGATTCCTGAGGAACCTCCCGGTAGGCGAACAGCAGGTGGAAGATACTTCTCCCAATCCCTGTTCTCGTGCACAAAGGCCCGGATGAGCTGCTTCAGGGTCCCATTGAACCGCTCGCACAGCCCGTTTGTCTGGGGGTGATACGGGGCGCTGTGCAGCGCGCTTAACAACACAGAGACGCCAGAGAGCTGTTGGGTGAGCTCAGCGGTAAACTGGTGTACCCTGATCGGATAGGATTTCTCGGGAAACCCTACCCTCGTGAACACCCTGAGGAGCGCGTTCCGCTACGGTGTCCGCCTGGATATTGGCCAAGCGCACAGCCTCTGCGGTAACCGGGTGGCATAATCCACTATGGTAAAAATGTACCTCTTACCGGTGGCACTGGCCGTGGCAACGCCCTACAATGTCGACCGCCACCCGGCTAAAAGGCTCCTGGATATAGGCATGGGCCGCAAAGGTGCCTTCGGGTGATCCCCGCCTTCCCAGCTTTCTGGCAAACTGGGCAGGTGCGGCAGTAGTCGCGGGGTGTCGTTGCTAAGGCGGGGCCAGTAAAACGCGCGCGCCAACCTGTGCGGGTTTTACTCTGGCCTAAGTGACCTGAAAGGGGGATGTCATGGGCTAAGCGCAGAAGCTCCTGCCTGGGGCCCTGAGGTACCACCAACTGCTTCTGCGGACCTGCTTCTTCTTGGCCCTCCCTCACGGTGTAACGGTACAGCAACCCATCCTCCACTCTACCTTGTCTTTCCCCTGGCCGTCCAGACCCTGACCAGCTCGGTCCCGTAGCCCTGTAATGTGGGGTCGTCTGGGTCTGGTGGCCGAAGCGTCCGGGTACTCCACGGAGAAGGGAGGACAGGTGGGGGGGAAGGATCGGGGTCCCGTCGGGGCATGGGAGGTGATGGCGGTCTGGAGGTCGGGGAAAGGTCCTGGGGATTGGGATGTCGGGAAGGTCGGGTGAGGTCGGTTAGGGTTGGGGCGGGTCGGGGAGGTTTGGGAGGTTGGAGGGGTTTGGGAGGTCAGGATGGTTTTGGTGAGGTCTCACCTGGGTCCCGTTCGGAGTGCCCTGGTCGTGACGTCGGCTCTGTTGCCTAGTGGTTACCGGGGTAGCTGCATCTGTGGAGTAAGCGGAAATGAGCTTGCCCCAGATCGTTACCCAGGAGCACCTCAGCCGGCAGTTGCCTCAACAACCCCACCCTCACTCTCCTTCTCCCCCGTTCCCCCAGTCCAGGTGCACCCGGCGCGGCCGTCTCGAGCCGCGGAGCACTTTTCTTCCCGCCCCGCCACCCTACTGCAACAGTGCTTGCAGGCGCGTCCGCTCTCGGCGGAACCAAGTGAGGCCGGACCAGGGTGATATAGAGCCCCGGAGTCCCGCAGCCCCTCAGCGGGCCGCCCCTTTATCCACACCGCCTGGCGGTGGTGACGGCGGTTGTCGTCCCGCGGCGGCCTGCACGGGGTCGGCCTCATACAACTGCTCCCATTCCTCCGGGGCCTCCGGCCACGGAGCTCCGGCGTCGCAGCAATGGGCCGCCGGCGATGCCCTGCCGGCCGGCCGGGGTCAACTCCGGTCGGTTGGGCAATATTGCTTGTAGTGCCCCTCCTGGGTTGCACAAGTAGCATCGGACGTTGGCCATGTTGGTGGGCCGGCTGGGGGGGCCGTGCTACCGGTGCCCGGACCGCTGGTGGTGGGGTGGGGTGGAAGTGGGTGGGCGGGTAAAAGCTGGGCGGCCGGCCAAGGCCCGCTCTCCCCCCGACAGCTTCCGGGTGTCCGGTCGTATACTCGTCGGCCCAGGTGGCCGCTTGTTGCGCACCGTATGGGGTTTCTTGTCGCGCACCCACTCCCGGATAGCGGAGGGTGTGTGCTCGAAAAAACTGCTCGAGCAGCAGCAGGGATGGTGATCTCTGTCACCGTCTTCGCTTGGCTTCCCGAGAGCCAGGTGCGCAAGTCCCTCTGCAGCCGATGGGCCCCACTCCACGTGAGTGGCGCCGCTGGCTGGCTGAATTCCGGAACTTCATCCGGCTGGCTTCGGGGGTCACGGCAAATCTGCTCAGCAGCGCCTGCTTGACGTGCGAGTAGCTAGTGGGCCTCTTCATCCAGCGGGCACCGTGCGATAGGCCTCGGCGCCCGACCGTCAGCTTACTCGCCAAGATCCTGACCAGTCGGCACGCTGCACTTTCATGCACTCGGCACAGGCGCTCAAAGTCTTGGAGGTAACTTTCAATTTTCCTCCTCAGCTTCCCGGAACTCCTTGAACGCCTGAACTGGCACGGCACTTTCCCCGCCGGGGTGGTGACGCTCTGACGGGGAACGGCTACTCCGCCGGCTTCGCACTTCAGCCCAGCCGTAGTTCGTGCACTCGCTCTCTCTCCCGCTCCTCTTCCTGGCCGAGTTCCCGACCCAGATTCCTCAGCTCTGCTTCCGATGGGGCCGGACCCATCATGGAGATCCGCTCCCGCATCTTCCGGCAAAGACACTGTCCTCGGGCTCTGCGGGACGGTAGCCGGCGCTATGTCAGCAGGCAACGCTGCGAACGCCTCCTCCTGATCCATCCTCTTCAATTCCTCCATCATGGTCTCCCGGCTCTGGAGAGCGGGCACCGCCCCGGTTCTCCAGCACTGCCGACGCAGCCACAGGAGTCGCTCCCGCTTGTAGACGACATGTACCTGATCATGAGAGGTCCCCCTAGGGCCTGCAGAGAGCTATCCCACCGCTGCCACCAGTATGACGGAATGGAGATGTTGTTCCGCCTGCGGGTGTGCTCTATCTGCGTGACCCCGTCGCTTACCGCTGGCCCGACTACCGAGTGTCGCGCACTCGGCGTCTCGTGCGGCCTGGCGTGACCCTGGGAAGGGTTAGCGGGCGGTGGAGGGACCCCTGCCTAGAACCAGTCCGACCACTGAGCCATACGGCACTCAGCGTCCCGAGCAACTGGTTCACTGACCTTGTGGGTATGGGACGTCTGCGGAGATCGGATCTGGCAGCCGCGAGAGACGATTCGGATCTTATGGGGAAACGTTTCGGATCTTATGCGGGAAACGTTTCCGATCCTGGGGCGGGTGACTTTTCGTATCTTGGGTGGCGGACTTTTCGGACCGGGGATGGATGGAGAGACGGATCGAGTTGGGACGGCCTTTTCGGATCGGGGTTGGAGAGGGTTTCGGATCTGGCGGAATCAGCGGAGAATTCGGATCTTACCGCAGTGCCGAAGTGCGGTACACGGCCGCGTCCTTCGGTTCGGATCTCCGCCAGGTAGTCCGAGAACCGAATCTTCATACGCTGCGCCTCTGCCCTGATACTCGTTACAGGCACAGAGCGCTCGATTCGGTTCGTATCGTGGTGGTCACCGTATCCTGAGACCGCGGGGGATGCTCAGATGCGAAAATACGGCGGAGACAAAGACACATCAGACGAGGCTGGATGCACTGCAAAATCTGGCTTTATTATGCACAGCTCAGGCATTTATCAACTTTGCACAAAATTACAATACAATGGGACTCCTTGCCCGCCCTCCCAGGACCCATTGGCCATTATACTTCAGGGAGTCGCCGATTCGGACCGGATGGTCCGAATCGGCCATTTACGATTCGAACCGGATTGTTCGAATCGGGCCATTTTCCGAATCGAGAATTCTGAACTGCGCCACAAGGTGATCGGAAAATGGCGGCGGGCAAGGCAGACAAAGGAAATACATTACGCAATAAACCAACGGGGAACACTGTATCACACCACACAATAACCACATCTAATAAAAAGTACGTTCAAACTCCGTGCGTGCCACCGCACCTAACTGTCCCTGGCCAAACCTAATGTCCGTGTGCACCGCCCCTGGGTGAGGGTGCTGGGCCATTCCGTGACAGTGACTATATACAGAATGCGCCTGTAAACATGTAACACAGTGAATATATACAGAATGCACCTGTAAACATGTAACACAGTGACTATATACAGAATGCGCCTGTAAACATGTAACATAGTGACAATATACAGAATGCACCTGTAAACATGTAACATAGTGACTATATACAGAATGCACCTGTAAACGTGTAACATAGTGACTATATACAGAATGCACCTGTAAACATGTAACATAGTGACTATATACAGAATGCGCCTGTAAACATGTAACAGTGACTATATACAGAATGCGCCTGTAAACATGTAACATAGTGACAATATACAGAATGCACCTGTAAACATGTAACATAGTGACTATATACAGAATGCACATGTGAACATGTAACAGTGACTATATACAGAATGCACCTGTAAACATGTAACACAGTGACTACATACAGAATGCACCTGGAAACATGTAACATAGTGACTATATACAGAATGCACCTGTAAACATGTAACATAGTGACTATATACAGAATGCGCCTGTAAACATGTAACAGTGACTATATACAGAATGCGCCTGTAAACATGTAACATAGTGACAATATACAGAATGCACCTGTAAACATGTAACATAGTGACTATATACAGAATGCGCCTGTAAACATGTAACATAGTGACAATATACAGAATGCAACTGTAAACATGTAACATAGTGACTATATACAGAATGCACCTGGAAACATGTAACATAGTGACTATATACAGAATGCACCTGTAAACATGTAACATAGTGACTATATACAGAATGCGCCTGTAAACATGTAACAGTGACTATATACAGAATGCGCCTGTAAACATGTAACATAGTGACAATATACAGAATGCACCTGTAAACATGTAACATCGTGACTATATACAGAATGCACCTGTAAACATGTAACATAGCAACTATATACAGAATGTGCCTGTAAACATGTAACATAGTGACTATATACAGAATGCACCTGTAAACATGTAACATAGTGACTATATACAGAATGCACCTGTAAACATGTAACACAGTGACTATATACAGAATGCACCTGTAAACATGTAACATAGTGACAATATACAGAATGCACCTGTAAACATGTAACATCGTGACTATATACAGAATGCACCTGTAAACATGTAACATAGCAACTATATACAGAATGTGCCTGTAAACATGTAACATAGTGACTATATACAGAATGCACCTGTAAACATGTAACACAGTGACTATATACAGAATGCACCTGTAAACATGTAACACAGTGACTATATACAGAATGCAAGATAAAAAGCGGAAATCCATACGGCGCATCTAGTGCAATTAATAGGTTAATAAATCAATGGATGTGTAAAATCCATAAAAAACTGTGTAAAATCCATTAAAAAATTCGTAAACCATAACAGTAAAAATATTGTTAAAAAGTCAATGAAAGTGCATAGAGTAAAGTCCAGGTCAAATGTGCAAAAAGTGCTCAAGTATATAGTAATGGAATACTCAAAAAATGATGATGAAGAATAATGTGCTGATCTTCTTATAAGTGCTGGTGCTGAATCCTTTTGTCCGTCAGTAATCCTCAAAAAAAGCACATCACAGGAAAAAATGATAGTGCAGACAGTCAGAATAGAGTTAGCTCAAATTATAATCAAGATCTAAACCACTCACATTCATGGGAGCCCACAAGGTCCCGTCTCGAGGAGAAACAGCCTGCAGCCAAATATAGGGTGGCACTTCCCTTCTTTCTGTCCGTACTGGAGACTAGATGAAACGGAGACAATCGGGAGACGGCACTCCCATAGCGTAATACTGCGTATGTATGGAGATGTGAAGAGGAAAAAGTGAAACACACTCACCGATTTTGGAGCCTCGTAATGTCAGGCTCAATGTATGTAGCTCTGGGTCCTCTTAGGGTCCTCTTTGCCTCAGCGGTGGTGGGTCCAAATTTCCAAGGAGAAAAAAAGGGTCGGAGAAAGGTGGCAAATGTTGGGAAAATTTAATGGATAAATAAATAAAATCCAGGACAAGGTCTACCGAGACGCGTTTCGGCTTAAAAAAGCCTTCCTCAGTCGGTATAGAAATAAATGTCCATAAAAAAGTCAGTATAAAATGCAAGGTAAAGGTGTCCTCTTTTATAGTGCATCAGAGTAATATCACTTCCTACTTCCGGTCAGTTGACTTCCGATCGTTCGGATTTACCCAGTAATGCTTTGCGAATACGAAATGGCGGCGAAAACAATACGAACAACTGGCCGGTCGTAATGGCTATTAAAAATCGGTATTAATCGAGAGAAGCATAAAAAACAGCTAATAGGAAGGGATTCGGTTAACACAAGATACGAAAAATTAAGCAATATTCGTTCATATAGTTAATGGTCAAAAAACGGATGTAAACAAAGGGATTTGACCAATAGCGGTATTTCGGTTCTGATTACATAATAATGCATGGATCTTAATTTTCGTGTGAACAGATATGAAAAATGATAATAAATGCGATAAAGAAATCAATCGTAATGTTTATAAATCCGAAATTGTGTATTAAACGAATAATGGACGAGCATATAGCATACGATGAGAAGGAAATAGAATCGGGCGGAAATGGGAAATACCCAGTGGGGCCTTGCGGCCACTTTCAGTTTCGATTTGCGTCCATCAGAAACCGGAAGTAAACAAAAGAATTTGCCTAATAGCAACTTTTCGTTTCTGATTGTGTAATAATACATAAATCTTAATATTCGTATAAACGGATATACGATGGAGATGTAGTAAAAAATTAGTCACAATGTTTATGAATCCGAAACGAATAATATTTCTTGGAAACGAGTAATGGACAAACATGTAGTATATGATGGAGGAATGAAGGGTTCGGACGGAAATGGGAAATTTATAGACATGTGCATTCGTTTTAGTACTAAAACGATTTAGTCAGAATTTTGGGATAATTTAGTTTTAGTATGACTCAAGAGAAACGAAACTGCTCAGTACAAAAAACGAAAGAAACTAAACTAAAATGCACTACATTTTAGTTTCAGTCCATTTTGTGATATTACATTGATGAGTGAAGGAGACCAGCAATGAAGAGCGCAACATCGCAACATCCGAAGATCTGCACCCTCCACATGCCAATGCAGTAGGATGTTCTATACAGAGAGGGCATTAATTAATGCAGGAGGATCTTCTATACATTATACAGAGAGGGTATTAATGCAGGAGGATGTTATATACATTATACAGACAAAGGTATAAATTGAGGAGGATGTTCTATAACAAGAGAGGGGCATTAATTAATTCAGGAGGATGTTCTATATATTATACAGAGAGGGGTATTAATTAATGCAGGTGGATGTTGTATACATTATACAGAGAGGGGTATTAATTAATGCAGGTGGATGTTGTATACATTATACAGAGAGGGGTATTAATTAATGCAGGTGGATGTTGTATACATTATACAGAGAGGGTATTAATTAATGCAGGAGGATGTTCTAAACATTATACAGAGAGGATCCTTTTTTTCAGCCCTTTAAATCCAGTGGCTGTGAGTGCTGAGATCGGCTGCTTGTTACATTATCTCTCAGTACAATGTATCAGGCTCAGCTGTTACAGTAACTGACTGTAACAGCGCTCAGAGTTTCAGTAAAACAAGGAAATAATATTGTTCTAACCTCTTATATATAAAAATATTATTTACTAGTTTTACTGAAACTCTGAGCGCTGTGATGTCAGCAGTCAGTTACTGTAACAGCTTTGCCTGACACGGGGCAGTATTACAATGTTGGTGCTAACTTAACCAGAGTTGTTGTAAACTGAAAACCTCCATAGACTATAATGGCTCTGGGAAGTTTACAACAGCTCTGGTTATGTTAGCACCAACTATGTAATATGGCCCACATTGTGCTGAGAGTGAGAGATACTGTAACAAGCAGCGATCTCAGCCCTCTGAGGAGCCACTACAATAGTAATTGTATCCACTGGTTTTCGGATGAATGAAATTAGTTTTCATACTAAAGAACTGAAAACGAATTTCTTTAGTAACTAAATAAATTGCATTTTAGGACTAATCCATTAGTTCAAAACGAAATTTTGTGCTGTGCACATGTCTAGAAATTTATCCAATAGGGTCTTGCGGCCGTTTTTAGTTATGATTTTCGTCCATATATATATAGTAATATAGATTAGAATCCGAACGATAAATGAACGAAAATATGATATGTACGAATCGCATAGGAAAAAGCAGGCAACATTTCTGCTGCATCGATTTAAAGGATGGAAAATGGTGTAAGGGAGATTTCACCTAGTGGAAACTTTCAGAATGTGGAAAAGACCTATATACAGCCTATCAATCATTAAACCAATACAATAAGCAAGATATAAAAATGAAATTAAGATTAGGTAAAATGGTTAGACTATATACTATATACTATATGCACCTGTAAACATGTTAAACAGTGGCTATAAACAGAATGCGCCTGTAAACATATAACATAGTGACTATATACAGAATGCACCTGTAAACATGTAACATAGTGACTATATACAGAATGCACCTGTAAACATGTAACATAGCAACTATATACAGAATGCACCTGTAAACATGTAACACAGTGACTATATACAGAATGCACCTGTAAACATGTAACATAGTGACTATATACAGAATGCACCTGTAAACATGTAACACAGTGACTACATACAGAATGCACCTGTAAACATGTAACACAGTGACTATATACAGAATGCACCTGTAAACATGTAACACAGTGACTATATACAGAATGCACCTGTAAACATGTAACACTGTGACTATATACAGAATGCACCTGTAAACATGTAACACAGTGACTATATACAGAATGCACCTGTAAACATGTTAAACAGTGACTATATACAGAATGCACCTGTAAACATGTAACATAGTGACTATATACAGAATGCACCTGTAAACATGTAACACAGTGACTATATACAGAATGCACCTGTAAACATGTAACATAGTGACTATATACAGAATGCACCTGTAAACATGTAACACAGTGACTATATACAGAATGCACCTGTAAACATGTAACATAGTGACTATATACAGAATGCACCTGTAAACATGTTAAACAGTGACTATATACAGAATGCACCTGTAAACATGTAACATAGCAACTATATACAGAATGCACCTGTAAACATGTAACACAGTGACTATATACAGAATGCACCTGTAAACATGTAACATAGTGACTATATACAGAATGCACCTGTAAACATGTAACACAGTGACTATATACAGAATGCACCTGTAAACATGTAACATAGTGACTATATACAGAATGCACCTGTAAACATGTAAGACAGTGATTATATACAGAATGCCCCTGTAAACATGTAACACAGTGACTATATACAGAATGTGCCTGTAAACAAGTAACATAATGACTATTTCCTACATATTTATTTTCTGTTAATCTATATATTTGTTTTGTGTTTATTTTTTGCATTTTACTACTTTGTATTTCTGTAACTGTAACACTTCAATGTTCTTGAACCCAGGACATACTTGAAAACGAGAGAAATCTCAATGTATCCTTCCTGGTAATATCCTTTATAAATAAATAAATATAAAGGCAGAGAGCAAGGGGAATGTGATCATAAAGGCAGAGAGCGAGGGAATGTGCTCATACAAAGGCAGATATTGAGGAAATGTGATAATTATAAAAGGCAGAGAGTGAGGGAATGCGATAAAGGCAGAGAACGAGGAAATTTGATCATATAAAGGCAGAGCGTGAGGGAATGTGATAAAATATAGCCTGAGCGAAGGAATGTAAACTGTAAAGGATGAGAGTGAGGGAATGTGATATTATGAAGGCTGATAGCAAGGAAATGTGATATAGAAATTGAAGACTCATGATTACCAAATCTAGAGTCTGTTGTAATACAGAAGTCAAATTGATGGAGCCTGGATTAGGGGGGTTAATGCATATATAAATCTTGGAGATTTACCACTAGAACTAACTCAAACCTTAACCCCTTAAGGACTAATGACATAAAAACTAACTCAAACCTTAACCCCTTAAGGACTAATGACATAACGTTTAAAGACCCTCGGTCCTTAAAGTGTTAAAATAATCCCTACCTCTACAACTAACTCTAACCTTAAAATAAACATTACCTCTACAACTAACTCTAACCTTAAAATAACACAGCACTTTTTTCTGGAAAAATAGGTGTGGGTACTCTCACGCCGAGGGAAAAACTGATTATTATGACTATTTTTTGTGTCCTAATAAATACTCCTTTACTAACCATTTAGGCCCACATCAGACGAGCGCACAATTTCATCCGTCTGACCGCACTGTTTGCTGTCCGTTGTAGCTTTTCAAAGGAGTCAATAGAGAACAACACACGAAGCACGTGCGCACTCTATTACGCGCGCGCAACGCATGTTGCAACGGACACCAAAATGGCATCAACATGAAAAAGCTAGACAGACGTAGAGAAACAACTGCATACAGTTTTTTTTTTCTTTTTCTCAACAGTCACAATTAACTGATACTATGTAACCACAATCTCATCAGTTAAAAAGTAAGTCCGTTATTGTGCGCAGTCAGTGCGCTCGTCTGACCCCAGCCTTAAGGACAGAGGCAATTCTAAAAGTTCGGAACACTTCTAAAAGTAGAATTTCAGTTATTTGCCTGTTCAACCATCATTCACCTCTTTAATATTAAGTGCACCCAGGGGCATACCTCACGATGCTGCCAAGACGCCCGATGTTATTCTTACTTTGTGGAGTGCAGGCAGCAGATAATGTGGCGATTCTAGGAGCAATACCAGACCTTTGGATGCCCGACAAGGGGGCAACGCCGGACTGCGACAAGGTCACAGGCGCAGAATTTTACGCACTGCAGCCTTTTAAAGACAAATACATGCATTTACACACACTGCCATACGTTCACATACATAACCATATATCCCCTACACCCTAGGTGGAATGTAGCAATAAAACTCACAGTAATGTGCACTGTGTATGAGCGTATCCCAGAGCTCCAGAGCAATAAAACACACAATAATGTGCAGTATGTATGAGGGTATCACAGAGCTCCACAGAAATAAAACTCCCAGTAATGTGTGGTGTGTGTGAGCGTATCACAGAATCCATAGCAAAAACATTAATGGGCACCTCACATGGCATAGATTATATCCCAGCATGGGTGTACTGCTCTGCTATTAAGATTAAGAACTGTTGGAACCTGATCTGAGTCATTGTACTGTTTACATTGTAACACATTGCAGGGCAGAGCCAGGAGAAGCCACTCACTAGGATCAGATTACACATGTAGTTAATGCTTCAGAGACTGAACTGTTACAAACGGATCATTCAGTCTAAGCCGAATCACTCTGTTCAGTGGGAAAAGACCCGGATCAAAAGAACGATTAGTTCATGGATTGGCCTTCACTACTCCTAGTGGAGAGTCAAGGAACTGCAGTAAATAAATTATCATAATTTAAATTCCGGGGACATAATTTGTCCAGGACGGTCTCCTGGACGGTATTAATATACCTGTGCAATCACTGTGTGTGTCACTGAGCATTAATATACCTGTGCAATCACTGTGTGTGTCACCTGAGTATTAATGTACCTGTGCAATCACTGTGTGTCACTGAGTATTAATATACCTGTGCAATCACTGTGTGTGTCACTGAGTATTAATATACATGTGCAATCACTGTGTGTGTCACTGAGCATTAATATACCTGTGCAATCACTGTGTGTGTGTCACTGAGCATTAATATACATGTGCAATCACTGTGTGTGTCAGTAAGTTTTAATATACCTGTGCAATCAGTGTGTGTGTCACTGAGCATTAATATACCTGTGCAATCACTGTGTGTGTCACCTGAGTATTAATGTACCTGTGCAATCACTGTGTGTCACTGAGTATTAATATACCTGTGCAATCACTGTGTGTGTCACTGAGTATTAATATACATGTGCAATCACTGTGTGTGTCACTGAGCATTAATATACCTGTGCAATCACTGTGTGTGTGTCACTGAGCATTAATATACATGTGCAATCACTGTGTGTGTCAGTAAGTTTTAATATACCTGTGCAATCACTGTGTGTGTCACTGAGCATTAATATACCTGTGCAATCACTGTGTGTGTCACCTGAGTATTAATATACCTGTGCAATCACTGTGTGTGTCACTGAGTATTAATATACCTGTGCAATCACTGTGTGTGTCACTGAGTATTAATATACATGTGCAATCACTGTGTGTGTCACTGAGCATTAATATACCTGTGCAATCACTGTGTGTGTGTCACTGAGCATTAATATACATGTGCAATCACTGTGTGTGTCAGTAAGTTTTAATATACCTGTGCAATCACTGTGTTGTCACTGAGCATTAATATACCTGTGCAATCACTGTGTCTGTCACTGAGTTAATATACCTGTGCACAATCACTGTGTGTGTCACTGAGTATTAATTATACATGGTGCAATCATGACTGTGTGTGCACTGAGCATTAATATTACCTGTGAATCACTGTGTGTGTCACTGAGTATTAATATACCTCTGCAATCACTGTGTGTGTGTCACTGAGCATTAATATACATGTGGCAAGTCACTGTGTGTTGTCAGTAGTATTAATATACCCGTGCAATCACTGTGTGTGTCACTGAGCATTAATATACCTGTGCAATCACTGTGTGTGTGTGTCACTGAGTATTAATATACCTGTGCAATCACTGTGTGTGTCAGTAAGTATTAATATACATGTGCAATCACTGTTTGTGTCACTTGAGTATTAATATACCTGTGCAATCACTGTGTGTCAGTAAGTATTAATATACATGTGCAATCACAGTGTGTGTCACTGAGCATTAATTTACCAGTGTAATCACTGTGTGTGTCAGTTAGTATTAATATACCTGTGCAATCACTGTGTGTGTCACTGAGTATTAATATACCTGTGCAATCACTGTGTGTGTCACTGAGTATTAATATACCTGTGCAATCACTGTGTGTGTCAGTAAGTATTAGGCTGCTGTCAGACGAGCGTATTGTTCACGTCCGTGATTGCGCCTAAAAGTACGTCCGTTGAAGCATGACAGGAAGCCCATCGGAGCCCCACACATGAATACGTCCGCACTGAACTGCGGACGCACAACGGCCGCGGCCCACGGACGCAAGGCAGGCAAGAACAGACAACCGCACGAAACGGCCCGCAAAGTGCGCTGCGTCCGCAACGTTCTGCATAGCTTTGTGTGTGGAGTGATGGAACGTGGTCAGACGGACTGCATTTATACGTCCAGCATTTTTCACGGACAAAATGGTTTTGCATTTTAATTTATTTTTCCCTCCTACATCGTCAAAAATAACTTCAGTGAAAAAAACGGACTGTGTGACCACTACTGTGTCTCCGTACTGACGATGTCCGTTAGCACGGACGTACAGTCCGTAGAAATCACGCTCGTCTGACCCTAGCCTTAATATACCCGTGCAATCACTGTGTGTGTCACTGAGCATTAATATACCTGTGCAATCACTGTGTGTGTCAGTAAGTATTAATATACCTGTGCAATCACTGTGTGTGTCACTGAGTATTAATATACCTGTGCAATCACTGTGTGTGTCAGTAAGTATTAATATACCTGTGCAATCACTGTGTGTCACTGAGTATTAATATACCTGTGCAATCACTGTGTGTGTCACTGAGTATTAATATACCTGTGCAATCACTGTGTGTGTCACTGAGTATTAATATACCTGTGCAATCACTGTGTGTGTCAGTAAGTTATTAATAATATGTGGTTGGACCCTAATCTATCCTTTGGCCCCCACATCGAAAAACTTCTCATTCTAAACTTTACCCCAAACTAGGTGCCCTGTACAGAAACAAATCCTGCCTGAGTCCCGCGGTATAGAAAAGCAGATTGTACAGCAAATGCTTATGCCGGCTATTGATTAGAGATGTAGTGTATGCAGCCGCCCCGCAAACACACCTTCATAAACTTACTACATTTAATAAACTCATTCTGCCGCTTTGCGCTACCAATGTAACTACATGACCCACCATTGTGACATGTTAAAAGAGCTAAACTGGCCATCGCTGGAATCCAGACGCACCCTTCACCTTTCCAGCTGGTGTTTTTAAGAGCTTTTCTGGGAAGCTACCACCCTACCTGAATAGACTGCTTCCCCCAGCAGCTCCCTCATCCTATAACTCCGATCCAGGAACCAGCACCTCTTACTTTGCATACCACAATACAAAAAGACAGTGGCTCGGTCCTCATTTTCCTACAGAAGCACCACAATTATGGAATAACCTCCCAGACACCATCAAATCTTCCCCCAGTCTTAAGTCACTCAAGAGCTCCTTACTAACATACCTCAATACAGAATGCGACTGTAAACATGTAACCTAGTGACTATATTTCCTACATATTTTTTCTGTTAATCTGTATATTTGTGTTGTTTTTTTAATATCTTGCATTGTATTACTTTGTATTTCTGTAACTGTAACACTTCAATGTTCTTGAACCCAGGACATACTTGAAAACGAGAGAAATCTCAATGTATCCTTCCTGGTAAAATCCTTTATAAATAAATAAATAAATAAACCTGTGCAATCACTGTGTGTGTCAGTAAGTATTAATATACCTGTGCAATCACTGTGTGTCACAGGACAGGTATATTAACACTGTGCTTGTTGCTGCTTTGTGCAGTAATCTGGGGTCTGCACATGTCGCCTCTCTGACACACCCTTTGCCGGTCTCCAGGCAGTGACGACATGCTGTAGCTGTTCCCCCTCTCAGATTACTCTCCCTCATGTAGCCTGTCTCATTCTGCTCACACAGCTGGCTCGTTGGTCTAGGGGTATGATTCTCGCTTAGGGTGCGAGAGGTCCCGGGTTCAAATCCCGGACGAGCCCATAAGTTTTTCCAACATTAAAAAAAATGAGATATTCCTTAAAATTCAGAAAAAAAATTCACTAGTTTTAAATTCAGTAAAGTCAAATAACAAGAGGCGATTACATCACACAGCGAGTGCTGTGAGGCGCTCTGACTGGAATGACATCATAGGGACAGTGTTTATATCTTTTTATTTTCTTAAAAAAAAGGGTAAAGGGTTTAATCATTTCGGCAGCGATTCCGTTCCATACTATCTCACTGTTTAGCGAATGTGATTTAGAGTTGCTGGGTCGGCCATGTTTTCGTGGACGCATATAATTTATTCATGCTGATGGGCAGTGCATGAAAATGCCACCCCGCAGCATGTATAAGCCATACGCTGCAGGTATGAAACCAAACAGGATTGCCGGGTGACCTGCCTTGATATCCTTCATGCAGCATATATTAATTATACATGTTGCAGGGCAGCACTTTTCCCTGTGCTTCCCTCTGTATGAAACAGTAATAGGTGTCCAGGAAAACATGGCCGACCTGGCGACCCTAACCTGTGCAACTCACAGTGTAGTGGAAATAGGCTGGAAGATGGCCGCCATTATAAGCCAGGCGACCATCTTGTTCAGAATATTGGTCCACTTGAAAATAATTAGGTAGTTTGTAGTTGAAACTAGAATCAGGCATACATAGAAATTTAGGAATGTGCTGAGATTAGCAGAAAAAACAATTAAAGCGCTGAGAAAGATCTCTGCTGTTCCCGGCACAGAAGAAAGATACATCAAGGTCGTTGGGGCCTGCAGAAATACAAAGAAGTATAGAGATCAGACCAGGTGCCATCTGTAACAAATAATTGAGGAAGCTAGGGAACCAAGCACAGCCCGGAACAGTAGGAGTAACTAATCATGATTTACTGTTACTAACACAAGGTTTGCTAATTTACGGCCAATTTAATGGAATGTCTTTGTATTAGCTAAAGGGAGGTATTAACCCACGTGGGGTGGGATAGAGTCACCGGGAGGTGGGCTAGTTGGGATGTACCTAATTATGTATTTGAGGTATAAAACCTCAGGACACTGTATAATCGATGCTCAGTCTTTGCGATTCAATCCTGTCTGAGCATTCTGTGACGTCGCAATAAAGTTTGCCTTTCCTGAAGAGACTCGTGTTCAGACAATCCTTGCTCGTGTCCGGTCCGGCCTCGTCCTGAGTGAACCCATCTGATTCCGGTTACATTTCTGGGGGCTCGATAGCCGGGATACGGGCCCTTACCGGCACGGTAACGATTGCTGGACACTGTAGTGGTTGACTGCAGGTGCGAGTGATCCCGCTGGTTGGGCGTCCGTTGAAGGTGAGCTGACATCTGCAGGCGCCAAGCAGGATTTCCTGTACAGCGGACCTCGTCTTGTCCCAAACGGACCCCCGGCCCGGGAAGCTGGGACACCCCTGAGTCCGAGGAAACAGCGAACAGCGCAGCGATAGGTAAAGTGTCTTCTATGTTTGTATGTCTAATGGAATGGAAATACCGGTATAAAGGGAAACGTCCGACCGAAGTTGGATAAGGAGACCCGTGGCTATGGTCTCGTTAGCATACCGAACCCGCCGCCGAAAGCACGGTCAAGCAAAGGGGCCAGAGTGGCAAGCGCGTGTCTGGACTCGGGGGATCGGATGTTGACCAAGGGGTAGAGTCTGTATGTGAGGGAGAAGAGGCCGCGTGGAGTTGCACAGTCATAGTCAGTGTTTGTAAATAAAGCTTCACCACGTGGACAGAGGAAAGGAGGAGAGATTTCTGTGACCGGGCTTAGAGCCCTGTGTCAGTGTTAGTGTGTACGTCATGTAGTGAAGAGGGCTCATATTGGGGCCAGCGGTAGCTGCAGAGATAGTGGTGCCGGGTGGGTAGAATTACTCATAGGCAAATTGGAATTGCAGACGGAAGTGTAGTTATAGAACGGGGTGCACATAGTCACAAGCAGTCGAGAGTTAGAGCTCAATTAACGGGGTATAAGGAGCCAAAAGGAGGGACGGAGTACCCTCGGCTAGTAGAAAGAGTTGAATTGTTTATGTTTTGTTTTGTGCTGAAAGTATCTGGTACAGTATGGGTTGTGATTGATTGCTGAGACTGCTGTGAGTGAACGAGCGCCTACTCGCATTGCGAGAAAGCAAACTTGAGAGTGGACTCCCAAGGTACGTTTCCGGCTCAGGCGACTGCAGTCCGGCTACTGACGGAGTCAGACACATATGAATTGTTGACTGAAGTGCCAGACTGTAAATTCTAAGTGTTCTTGCTAAAGAGTAATATCTGTATTGTAAAAAGGTTGTTGCTTTTAGAAGTAACAATGGGTAGCGGATCATCCAAGCCAAGAAAGGTAAAGAAGGGTGAGACGCCCCTAGGGTATATGGTGCGGAATTTTGAAGCACTATATACAACACATGATTATGGTGTAAAATTAACTAAAGAAAAGTTAACAGGAATGTGTACAATGGTGTGGCCACTGCTGGTTCCAGAGTGGCCAGAGCAGGGGTCAATGGACCCGGAGCTAATACGGAAAGTGCATTCCCAGGTCACCGGGAAATGCGGACAGCCTGAGCAGTACCCGTATATAGATATATGGAAGTATTGTGTAAGGGATAAAAGTCATTTTATAATGATGGCGGGACGTAACAAGAAGCGAGTACCCCCCAATAAAGAAAATAATAAAAAGAAAAGACCGGTGTTGGTAGAACAGCCGGAAGAGATTGATCCCCTGTCCCCGCCCTATTCATCACGTTATGGGGCAGCTAGAGAAGTTTTGGGTGCCGCGGCTGCGCGGGCGGAGGGGAGGAGGAGGGTGGCGGCTACTGCTCCTCCGGCTCCCTCCACTCCGCCGGGCGGAGTTGCGGAAGAGGAAGAGGGGGCAGTGGGTGGAGGAGATAGAGAGGTCCCACCAGGAAAGATCGAAATGCCCGATGGGAGTATGTATAAATTGGTAGACCGAGAGGACAGTGATGATGGTGATGAGAGTGAAGGTGTAAAGCAAGGTGCTACCACTCGCGCAGCGAATAATGTATATAAACCCCGAGATCTATATCAACACAACCCCGGTAAGAGTAAAATGATGCCCCTACGGGAGGTGCCAGGTCCCTTATTGGAAAACGGAGCACCTGGGCCAGGGCAATACACATATGTCCCATTTACAACAACAGATTTGTTTAATTGGAAAACACATACACCACTGTATTCCACTAATCCAGCGGCAGTGGCGAGTATAATAGAGTCAATTATGCTCACACATAACCCCACATGGGCAGATTGTCAGCAATTAATGCTGACAATGTTCACTACTGAGGAAAGAGCCCGAATAAATAGTAGCGCGTGTAGTCCTGTGTTTAATTTGGCTCTGAGGACTGCAGCTGTTATGCCTCTAGGGGGAGCCAGAGGACAATGTATGGGAACATACTTTATTGGACTCATGGACCACACCTCCCAGAATGCCCTTACAGGAAAAAGGAAGGACCCAAGCTAAAAGAAACAGGAAGTAAAAAGCATGCATGCAGCGTGGCAGAACAAAGTGAGCAAAGAGAGTGAGCAGTCAGATAAAAGAGATTTTCCAGGATCTGTGCAAGCTGGAGCACAGAGAATCAGCAGCATCCAGTGCTGGAGAGTGTACCTTGGTCTGCTGTATATTGTGCTGGACTGTTCAGGAGGCAAGTGTGTTTGAAGAGGGGCCCTGTGTTAAGGAGGCCGCAGGCAGAGGGATTTGCTGGCGGCATTGACTTCAGGCAGAGGAGATTCTGCATTCTGCGTGGGGAAGAATTGATCCAGAGGCTGCAGATTGCTACAACGTTCAAGAGGCCTTCCTGGGACTGTGAGCAACTGAAGTTGTGCGGTAACGAGCATCTTTTCTCTCTGTCTCGCTGACAGCATTCTATCCATCTTTACACTAACTAAGAATCACACAGCTGCTGAGCGGATTTTACCCACAGCCTTTCCTGTACTGGCAGCTACGTTATGCTAAAAGGGCCCCATCTCTTATGTGCACCAACTGGTACCCATCATCGCTGTCATTAGGACGAAGATCAGGGTGGTTCCAGGTTGTTTGGGAGGGTCCTGGGCTGGGAGGTTAGAGAGCAGTTGGTGTGTCTAGTTAGCTACTGTATTACCTGAAATCCTTTTATGCTGCCACTTGCATTTCAATACAAGTTTATATTGTTTATTGTACCACTGTGTAGTTGTTATTATTAGGTTCCTGCCTGGTCAAACAGTCCATGCCATGGATGCCCAGACAGGTGGAGGCACTGCCAACACTGTATCCTTATTCCCAAAATGCGGAAACTCAGGACCAACAGGTA
>RXON01003893.1:0-41184 GCA_009667805.1 Leptobrachium leishanense
AAATCTGTACTTGATATTTATGTTCCACCCCTTGAATTAAAGCTGAAAAATTCTGCACTTCAAATTCATTTGGATTGTTTTGATTTAATTTTATTCGGGAGGCATACAAAGTATGAACATATACCAGTGTGCAAATATATATGGACCTAACTGTATGTGAATGCCCAATAAATATCAAACACACTCACAATTACAATCAACCTCAGTATAAAACCCTGCTATTTGTTGTCATTTTGGAAGACCACGCAATATAATTCACGACTAAAAGGAAAGCAATATTGCCTGTGGGGGACTTGAATTGGTTACGCATGACAATATGACATTAAAGACCACCTAGAACATTCCTATAGGTGTCCCCCCTCCCCAATAAAGAATCCACACAGATAATCAGTTTAAGTGAGCAGGAACTGGATGCAGCTTTTACTTAAACTTTACTTCGAAAAGTCAATAAATCTTAAAGAGAGATTAATTTAGTATCCAGTGCTGCTAAATACACTCTCCTAATAACAATTACAATCCTTAATAACCCCCTCCATCATTCAATAGCTAGACACCACTTCCCTTAGTCATAAACCAAAAACTGTTAAAAACCTTCCCATCTAGGGAAACACAATTACATCTCCGTCAGTACTTAGTTGGGACGCGTTTCGCCGATACTCAATGTCGATTTCGGGTGTGCATTCTTGTTTGGGCAGCGCTATTATGGAGCTGTTTGTTAAATAACTGGCAGCTTACCCTTTCTTCTTCAGCCATTTTTCTATGCAGTATAATACTGGCTACTTTTCTCTAAGTGGGGCTCTGATATGAGATTTATGTCAACTGCATATTAATTTGATAAAGATTGTATTCCACAAACGGCTAATGTGGTACTACTGCCTAAAGGGTACTTTAAAACGGTACTATAAATTAAACAGTTTAAGACCACTCGACTCACACGCTATTGATTAATAAATGGCCAAGTTCTTGAGCTGGTAAATTACTTTACATACAATTAGGTTTAGAGACCAAGCTTGTTATTTATAAAAAGTAACATTAATTGATTAGCAACCTATTTAAATAGTCTCTGGTTGCCAGTAATGAGTTGCAGTGGCTGGTTTATTAATTACTAATTGTGGCTACGTGATTTTTTTTTTTAACAAAAGTACCATCTGAAAAGGACTAATTAATCGCATGTACCCCTTGGAGAGGTGTGATAAACTGCAAATGATTGCATTGTTTACTGTAGTTAACAAATCAAGCTAAAGTACAACCACTGTTTACTAATGAGATTTATTTTTTGCAAATACAAGCTCTTGCAATGTCTCATCAACAATTCATGCTGTACTATTAGACAATTGTCTACTCAGTCCTCTGTTATTAAGTAAATCATACAGCTAATAATTTCAGTTGTTTACTCTGTCCTTTCTTACAATTAGCTGTATGACTCTTTTGTCAGGTCGTAACAGACCCGCTGGCTTGCCTGCCTCCGAGTCCCAGACCGCGGCCCCACGCCGACGCTCCAAGCCCCCCGCAGCCTCCCTTGCAGTTATGGTGACGATCTCCGATGGGAGATCGCTCCTGGCGTCAGTCTCACCATGTCGGGGAGCCCTCCTACCGCTCACACACCTCCCCAGCACCATGGGTCTCCTTCGCGGCAACACTCTCAAGCATCGTCGTCCCATGTGGTTCCTCCAAGATGGCGTCACCAAGTAAGACGCCAGGAACCCCAACCAATCGGAACCCGGTATCCCCAGGCATCCAGATAGCATTCTCCTCTGATTGGTGCAATTCCCACAACCACGCTATTTAAATCCCAGTCTCTCCAAGACTCATTGCTTGGTTGTTCTGTTCCTCTCCCACATACTTCCCTTCCTGAGTATACCTGTCTACTACCCTATGCCAGCCTTGCCATGTACCGAACCTCTGCCTGTGCCACTGACTACCCTCTGCCAACCTTGCCATGTACCGAGCCTGTGCCACTGACTACCCTCTGCCAGCCTTGCCGTGTAGCGAACCTCTGCCTGTGTCACCGACTAGCCTCTGCCAGCCTTGCTGTGTACTGAACCTTCAAGTATCCTGTGTTGCACGACCACTCCCCCAGTTGACTGCACAAACCCTGCACGAGTTGCACACCTTGCCTTTGGATTTGGTCAGTGTGGTGCCATACTAAAAGGAGGCACTAAGACAGAATAAACCGAACCCCATCAAATACAGTATGGTCTGCCTACCCTTACACACCATTTTTATCCCGCCCAATATTACCATCCTAATTAACCCATTCTGACACACTTAATACAAATCTCATTACTTTAGCTGCAATATTGAATGTTATTTGCCACTGCTGCATTTATAGATCCCCCTGCCCGACAGTTTTACCCACAAGGGGTTACCTGGGCTTGGTGGCTCACTGGGAATGGTTGGGAGGGTGGTTGGGCTAAGGGGACAAGTCCAGCACTATGTAAAGTCAGATTACACTCACTGTGCTGTCCCCCTCCTTATCCTAGCCCTTCCCTTGAAGAGTGAGAAGTTCTGCTTTCTCTAAGCTGCTGCTTCACATTCAGAGATGGACTTGTGGGCCATATTACATAAAAAAATCTCAAAACTGACAGACGTATAAGGGCAATATGCCCTTTGAAAACCAGAATAAAAAGTTAAAAATACTATGAACCACCTTTACGAAGTTCCATACATTAATTATAGAGGCATTGACCTCTCAGAAGGGGGAGTACAACAAATCTACAGGCATTTCTTTAGCAGTATTCTTTCCTGTTATAATCCCAATTTGTGGTATTATTTCAAAAGAAAACATGTATGTGAAGTGATGTATTCACAAGTGCACAATTTCCCCATTTTCATAGCTTGGACCAAGACATTTTTTAAAAAAAAGAAATACAAAATACCATGTCTGCCAAGAACCTGCTGGACTGCACGTTTGGGTCCAGAACACCACTTCTTGCAGGACACAGATGATCTCAATGACAGAACCTCCCCCTTCAGCTGCACCATGCTCCTTTCTTCTTTATCTGTCACACCATCCATGCAGAGAGGGAGAGCACTGAGTGATCTAATGGGTGGCATACCACAGGTCTGCACTGCAAGACAAGTAACCAGCTCATACTACAACCCAGCATATCGGCGAAATCATGTTTGATCTCTGTCCTCCTCATGCAGCTGCTGTTTGTTCTGTGGCTGCGTGATCATGGGCAGACTATGGACAGCCTTTAAAAGAAGCGAGACACCTTGTAGCCAGACATGATGATGTAGTGAGGCTACACAGGTAGGGGAGCATAAACCGGATGGGAATTTCTCACAAAACCAGCTGCGTGAGACATTAGATTTCCTGTCAATATGCTTTATGGATTATTTATCCTATTATTTTGTGCCAGCCTAATGTCTGGGCATGGTGGAAAATCCAGTCCTTTAAACACTAGAGGATTCCTTAAAGGAATATGAATGTCTAGATTTTTTTAAAAAAAACTGACATTCAAACATTTATATACCTATAGAAAAAGTTAAATAAAACATTTTAAAAATATATTTACAAAAATATTTTCTTGCTTTAAACTCTGTCATTTCATCTCTGCCCACGCCCCTATTCTAGGGGTGTTTCTTCAGCTCCCACTTCCTGAATATTCCCTGCCCCCTCCTTGCCCTCTACTCCGCCCTTCAAAGTTTCACATGAACTAGCACAAGCTGTGCACGTGACACCCTGTGCACACTCAAGACCTCAGATGAAGCTGAAGTTAGCTCCTTATTCGACCAGCTTCTTATTCTCACACTGAAGATAGCTTCTGATTCAGGCAGCTTCTTATTTTGTGACTGAAATTGGCTGCTTATTCGCCAAGATCTTATTCCTCAAAGAATAATGTCAATAAAAAGTATATCGAACAATTGGACAATTCTAACACATTCATATGATGAAATAAATTTATCCAGATAACTGCCCCCCCCCCACTCGTTTGAATGGTAAAAAATGAATAAGTAACTGATGATTTTCTCTATGAAAATCATCTTGGCTCACCCCAAACTGACTAGTTTTCTATCAATTAGACTGTTCTCTATCAGAAAAAACATAATCTGGCCCGAGCCAAACATTATTGATTAAGCAAACAGGCAACAAACCTAGCCCCCCCCGCTCCATTAAATGCAATGAGAAAAAATAAGTAACTAGTAATTTTCTCTATGAAAATCATCTTGGCTCACCCCAAACGGACTAGTTTTATATCAATTAGACTGTTCTCTATCAGAAAAAACATAATCTGGCCCGAGCCAAACATTATTGATTAAGCAAACAGGCATCGAACCTAGCCCCCCCCCCGCTCCATTAAATGCAATGAGAAAAAATAAGTAACTGATGATTTTCTCTATGAAAATCATCTTGGCTCACCCCAAACGGACTAGTTTTCTATTAGACTGTTCTCTATCAGAAAAAACATGATCGGCCCGAGCCAAACATTATTGATTAAGCAAACAGGCATCAAACCTAGCCTCCCCCCCCCCCGCTCCATTAAATGCAATGAGAAAAAATAAGTAACTAGTAATTTTCTCTATGAAAATCATCTTGGCTCACCCCAAACTGACTAGTTTTCTATTAATTAGACTGTTCTCTATCAGAAAAAACATAATCTGGCCCGAGCCAAACATTATTGATTAAGCAAACAGGCATCAAACCTAGCCCCCCCGCTCCATTAAATGCAATGAGAAAAAATAAGTAACTAGCAATTTTCCTCTATGAAAATCATCTTGGCTCACCCCAAACGGACTAGTTTTCTATTAATTAGACTGTTCTCTATCAGAAAAAACATAATCTGGCCCGAGCCAAACATTGATTAAGCAAACAGGCATCAAACCTAGCCCCCCCCCGCTCCATTAAATACAATGATAAAAAATAAGTAACTGTTGATTTTCTCTATGAAAATCATCTTGGCTCACCCCAAACGGACTAGTTTTCTATTAATTAGACTGTTCTCTATCAGAAAAAACATAATCTGGCCCGAGCCAAACATTATTGATTAAGCAAACAGGCATCAAACCTAGCCCCCCTCCCCCGCTCCATTAAATACAATGAGAAAAAATAAGTAACTGTTGATTTTCTCTATGAAAATCATCTTGGCTCACCCCAAACTGACTAGTTTTCTATCAATTAGACTGTTCTCTATCAGAAAAAACATAATCTGGCCCGAGCCAAACATTATTGATTAAGCAAACAGGCATCAAACCTAGCCCCCCCCCCCGCTCCATTAAATGCAATGAGAAAAAATAAGTAACTAGTAATTTTCTCTATGAAAATCATCTTGGCTCACCCCAAACGGACTAGTTTTCTATTAATTAGACTGTTCTCTATAAAAAAACATGATCTGGCCCGAGCCAACATTATTGATTAAGCAAAAGCAGCATCAAACCTAGCCCCCCGCTCCATTAAATGCAATGAGAAAAAATAAGTAACTAGCAATTTTCTCTATGAAAATCATCTTGGCTCACCCCAAACGGACTAGTTTTCTATTAATTAGACTGTTCTCTTCAGAAAAAAACATAATCTGGCCCGAGCCAAACATTATTGATTAAGCAAACAGGCATCGAACCTAGCCTCCCCCCCCCCCGCTCCATTAAATGCAATGAGAAAAAATAAGTAACTGATGATTTTCTCTATGAAAATCATCTTGGCTCACCCCAAACGGACTAGTTTTCTATTAGACTGTTCTCTATCAGAAAAAACATGATCTGGCCCGAGCCAAACATTATTGATTAAGCAAACAGGCATCAAACCTAGCCCCCCCCCTTGCTCCATTAAATGCAATGAGAAAAAATAAGTAACTAGTAATTTTCTCTATGAAAATCATCTTGGCTCACCCCAAACTGACTAGTTTTCTATTAATTAGACTGTTCTCTATCAGAAAAAACATAATCTGGCCCGAGCCAAACATTATTGATTAAGCAAACAGGCATCAAACCTAGCCCCCCCCCGCTCCATTAAATGCAATGAGAAAAAATAAGTAACTAGCAATTTTCTCTATGAAAATCATCTTGGCTCACCCCAAACGGACTAGTTTTCTATTAATTAGACTGTTCTCTATCAGAAAAAACATAATCTGGCCCGAGCCAAACATTATTGATTAAGCAAACAGGCATCAAACCTAGCCCCCCGCTCCATTAAATACAATGATAAAAAATAAGTAACTGTTGATTTTCTCTATGAAAATCATCTTGGCTCACCCCAAACGGACTAGTTTTCTATTAATTAGACTGTTCTCTATCAGAAAAAACATAATCTGGCCCGAGCCAAACATTATTGATTAAGCAAACAGGCATCAAACCTAGCCCCCCCCCCGCTCCATTAAATACAATGAGAAAAAATAAGTAACTGTTGATTTTCTCTATGAAAATCATCTTGGCTCACCCCAAACGGACTAGTTTTCTATTAATTAGACTGTTCTCTATCAGAAAAAACATAATCTGGCCCGAACCAAACATTATTGATTAAGCAAACTGGCATCAAACCTAGCCCCCCCCCGCTCCATTAAATGCAATGAGAAAAAATAAGTAACTAGCAATTTTCTCTATGAAAATCATCTTGGCTCACCCCAAACGGACTAGTTTTCTATCAATTAGACTGTTCTCTATCAGAAAAAACATGATCTGGGGGGCGTGGCTGGCTACCATCGGGAGCGGACGTGTTTTGGTGGAGCTCCACACGTCTGCTACCCTTAGGGACCCACAGCTGACTAATTTGACGACGATTCCAACATTGGGGTGCCTGCGGGGCTAGCCACAGGAACTGAGCTTTCCGGGGTCCGATTGTCCCCCCCCTCGGACCAGAGACACGACTCCTGGAGCCTTCGTTTCCTGCGGCACACACTCTCCTGTCGGCCATCTTGGGGCCTAGGACAAGTCTCCAGACCTATTTTTCCTGCAATATCGCATCTAGGAGTACGGCTGCTGCGAGTTTGGGAGATGGAGGGCCCCCATTACCCGGCTGTTGTAGCTGTCCCTGGAGCGACTGAGGGATCTGACTGGCGGAGACGGTTGGTTTGCCCTTACCCCGTCAGGACTCTGGAGTCTGTTTTGGATGACTTGAGGCCTGTCTGGATGCGGCGGAAGGTGAGGACGATGACAAGCCGCTTACACGTGGCACATGGCGCCGACTTATGGAGGTGTTGGGCGGACGAGCGGAGGCGCCGGATCAAGAGGACGCGGGAGGTGGATCAGAAGCGGAGACGCCTGAGAGTGAAGGGGGTGCCGAGCAGCTACCGGCAGAGATTGAGGAGGTAGCAGAAGACCCTGTGCGGTTCCTTGTCACCCCACATAAGCTGAGACCGTGACGGTACCCTAGGAGGCAGTTGACCGGTGGGCGGCGGCGCTTACCTGGGGCCTCTGCGGTGGAGGAGTTAACCCGGAGGATTTCGGCCGGCTGCGCAGTATGGGAGAAGACACGGCAGGACACGACTGATCACGCGGCCTTTTCGCTGGATACGGGCTGAGGCGCTCTGTTTAGTCACTTATTTGGCCGGTTTTCCGTTGCAGATCTGGGCGATTTTCATCTGATGACCCCCCATGCCGCTTTCTGCCATTTCTTCTGCTGTGCCCCCCATTTTATTTTATTTTACCTTGTTATATGAGACACTTTGTTTATTATTGACGGACACTGAAATTTTTGTCCCCATTCACGTTTGATTTTTCCTGCAACACCTTTGCAGATCTTCCCTTATGCCTTGCTGTGTTTCGAGACCTCGCCTGCTCTGCATCAACCTGTCTGCCCCACTGCTCCGTCAGTTTCGAGACACTGGCTGACAACAGGTCCGCATTTTTCCCCATTTACTTATTTGACACCAAATTGATGTTCTCTCACTGTTGTTCTCCCCCCCCCCACTTAATTCAGAGACGCTTCAGACTTTATTTTATTTCTTTTTTTCCGATGACATTCCCCGGCTGGGGACATATATGAGACTTTCTGGTTTTATTATCTGAAGTATTTTTGATGTCTTTTGTTATACCCCTCTCCCGTTTTTGGACATTTTGCTGATTTTCCATTTCTAACTATTGCTAAGTAATCGCTGTTTAACCTTTTCTTCCATTTTCAAGCAGTCTTAAGATGATCTTTGTGATATTTCTCTTATTTTCTCTATTCCTAACTTTGAAGTCTCTATATACTATTAAGCTGACAAAGTATGGCCCTGTGCGGCCATTCTATTTACAGATGACTAGCTTTGGCCCTGCGAGGCCATTTTCTTTATGATTGTTTTGATGACTGTTTCAAAATAAAAAACTTTAAATATAAAAAAAAAAGAAAAAACATGATCTGGCCCGAGCCAAACATTATTGATTAAGCAAACTGGCATCAAACCTAGCCTCCCCCCCCCCGCTCCATTAAATGCAATGAGAAAAAATAAGTAACTAGTAATTTTCTCTATGAAAATCATCTTGGCTCACCCCAAACGGACTAGTTTTCTATTAATTAGACTGTTCTCTATCAGAAAAAACATAAACTAGCCCGAGCCAAACATTATTGATTAAGCAAACTGGCATCAAACCTAGCCCCCCCCCGCTCCATTAAATGCAATGAGAAAAAATAAGTAACGGATGATTTTCTCTATGAAAATCATCTTGGCTCACCCCAAACGGACTAGTTTTCTATCAATTAGACTGTTCTCTATCAGAAAAAACATAATCTAGCCCGAGCCAAACCTTATTGATTAAGCAAACAGGCATCAAACCTAGCCCCCCCCGCTCCATTAAATGCAATGAGAAAAAAAAAGTAACTAGTAATTTTCTCTATGAAAATCATCTTGGCTCACCCCAAACGGACTAGTTTTCTATCAATTAGACTGTTCTCTATCAGAAAAAACATAATCTAGCCCGAGCCAAACATTATTGATTAAGCAAACAGGCATCAAACCTAGCCCCCCCCCCCGCTCCATTAAATGCAATGAGAAAAAATAAGTAACTAGTAAATTTCTCTATGAAAATCATCTTGGCTCACCCCAAACGGACTAGTTTTCTATTAATTAGACTGTTCTCTATCAGAAAAAACATAATCTAGCCCGAGCCAAACATTATTGATTAAGCAAACAGGCATCAAACCTAGCCCCCCCGCCCATTAAATGCAATGAGAAAAAATAAGTAACTAGTAATTTTCTCTATGAAAATCATCTTGGCTCACCCCAAACGGACTAGTTTTATATCAATTAGACTGTTCTCTATCAGAAAAAACATGATCTGGCCCGAGCCAAACATTATTGATTAAGCAAACTGTCATATGATGTATATATTATGTGTATGTGAAATATACGTGTATATATATATATATCTTGTGCATATATATAGTATATAGAATGTGTATATAGGATGTTTATGTGTACGAAGAAAGTATATACGATAGTACGTGTATAATGTTTTTTCACACTAGGTGTCGGATGCGTAATTGTAAAAAAATTATAAAATAAATAAATTTATTTAGCCGATTTTAGTTTTATGAGACAAGTTTATGTGTGTGTGTTTTATGGGGTTTTTTTTTAGGATGTTGGGGTGTAGAGTATAATTCCAAAGGGGGGAGGGGGCAGAAAATATTTGCCCTGGGCCCAGTCAATATTAAAGACGGTCCTGGAGATGCTATATTGACTCAAGAATTGCTGCAAACCGTTATATGAGGCAGTGTATGGTTCTCAAATTCTGATTCTTACAGGTTTATTTAATGAAAGATGAAACTCAGATGAAAATGACAGAAGAATGAATATTCTAGGCCAAAATAGCCAAACCAGAAAAATTCTCCCATTTATCTCACTTTCCAAATTGGCTATTTGGTCTGGATTGTTTTCTTCTCCTGCCAGTTCCCATTATGTTTTACCTTTCTCTGAATAACCCTGCTTAACTTTGTACTGATTGTGGTTTAGAATTGCTCTAACCAATTCTGATTCAGGGACTGTATTCAGGGACTCCTTTGCAGATTCAGGTCAGTGTGAAGGCAAGCCAACAGCTTCTGATATCCTACAGAGAAAGAGAACATTTCCAATGATCCTCTGTGCTGTGTGTTTACTTAGTGGATTGTTTCAAAGGATTCAGTGCAATTGGATGAACAAATTCATCCAGTTTACAGTGAAGAGCAGATTCTTAGGAATTATTTGTTCATGAACTCCCCATCACTAGAGTTTAGTTTTTACTGAAGCAGCAATCAGACCACCAAATGCAGCTCCTTGAACTTTATCCTATAGATCTTTCTGGGCAAACTGTGACCTCCCAGAAATAAATACTATAAAATCCATAGTTGGTGATACATTGCCAAAGAAATAGATAGGTAAGAACATCTTAAACCTTGTCTTCAGATAAAACTTTATCAAGAATATATATATATATATATATATATTCTTCTTTTCAATTGACAAAACCTTTTTGGGGTTTTTTTTGTGAGCTATAATTTTTGATTGCAATGTCCTGGAAACTGGTCGCAGATGAAGATTCTGAGTTCAAACTTATCAGACTTTTTTCTGAAAACATTTCGTTCTTAAATGAGGGTTATCGTAAACCTGATTCTATTTGGGGTAAAATTGCATGTGCTTTAGGACATAACAAACTATCATCAAGACTGTGGCTTTATCATATTTGGCGAGAAGACAGGAGGAAAATGATGTCAAAAACTTTAGCATTTTTGAAAAATCCGTTAGATATAGTACCACTAGGTAAGGATCAAAATGTTATCCAATTTGATGCCATAACAAACATGGAACTATCCCTGGCTCCTAACATTGACGCTTCTGATGATGAGGAGAAGACATATTGTATATGTAAGGAGAGAAATGATCCTAATGAGCCATATGCCCAATGCAACCTGTGCAAAGACTGGTTTCATCCAACATGTGTTGGATATAAAAGCATTCTGGATATCAAACAAATTTCTCCATGGTTTTGCCCTAACTGCCTAAAGCAAATGCACATAGAAAAAATAAAATTAACAGCTAAAACTAAAATAAGAAAAGAACTCTTTCCATCAGTAAAATCTAAAAAGTTGTACCCTGTTATTCAAACAAATATTTCAGATGAGGCACTTGCAAGCAGTTTGGACACTATACCAGCTAGAAAATATGAAAATGAAGGAGAGAAGGAAATTCACTCAATTAACTATAAAGAAACTAGAGACGACACTGAAGCACCTCCTTTTCAAATGTTTAAAGAAAGAACTCTGCAAAAAATGATGATCACCGAAAAAGGATTAAATAGCATCCATTTTGAGAAGGATATTCCATCACATTTTACATTGACGTTAAGCAAAGAGGAATGGAAAAAGCTGAGACCCGATCGAAGGAAAGGCTATCGTTTACTGAAGAATAGCTGGTGTGACAATAAATAAAAAGGTCAATGAGATAAATAAGTACTGTGTTATTGTTTTCAAATATAACAGAGTGAGGTGCCATGCATCTCAGAAAAAAAATAGTGCCTTCTGGCGTGGTAAAGGGGTATGTAAATTTAGTGGGTGCACAAAATATACCTTTGTACTGCAAAGAAAACCACGGAAGAAAGAAAGCGAAATTAAAATTAATGTACATGTCACTGGTTCAATAAGACATTCAGCAAACCAGTCATTTACAAGAAATACAAGAGGGGAAGAGAGGGATAACCTAAAGTTACAACTAGGACAATTAAGGCCCATTCACTTGCGCATGAAGTCCCTGTCTAAAGCAGACCCTGAGCAACTCATAGCTGGCAACCTCAATGCCGTGAAAACATCCCATGTTTTGCAAAAAATTTCAAGTGAAAATAATCTAGCAAACCGATTAAACAAGAATTTTTTTTGGAGTGTCTGGACATTCAAAAAGAACAGGACAAGAAAGAACATAATAATTTTCTTATAAGACATGCATCGATTCAATATATTTGTATGAGTCCTTTTGTGGTTCATGTGTATTCGGATGCACAACTCTACATTTTGAAAGATTGCCAGTCTTTAGGTCACTCAAATCTGCATTTAGATGCAACAGGGTCTGTGGTAGCAAAACCAAAAGAAACCTGTCACCGCATTTTGTATTATGCTTTATGTTTGCAGATTGATTCACCAAGGAGTTATATTGTGCCAGTTGCAGAATTGTTGTCATCAGATCAAAGCACACCAACAATTGTACACTGGTTAAATTGTCTGTGCAGAGATTTTTTAAGTTAACTAACAAAAGTTTAAATCCACAAAAAGTTGAGGTGGACTTCAGCTGGGCACTAATACATGCAGTAGTGCAGGCTTTCAATCAAATAACAGTTGTTCAATATATCAAGCGTTGCTTTCACATCTGCAGTGGAAAACAAGAAAGCACAATGACTGTAATACACATATGTGCAGCTCACATGATTAAGCTGGTGACCATCAAAGCAAGCAAAATACAAGCCAGGAAGCAAATCAAAGATTTTTTTATGTATTCTTTTGCTTTGTTACAAAACGCAAAGCGTTTAACAGAAGTAAAAGTGCATCTTATTCGAATACTCTATGTTCTGATGTCCAAGAAGGAAACAAATACTTGCCTGGAATATGCCCGACTGATCACACGATCAATAAAAAAACAAAGAATACAACTTTGTAACGAAAACGTAGAAGAGTGCAACAAAGACTTAGAGTTTGCCGAGGACCTACACAACGAAAGCACCATAAGAGATTCTTCACCATTTTATAAAATGTTTCGATCGATATTATCAGAAACTTCAAAGCAAACAGAATCTGATGAACATGAAAACCAGAAAGAAAATCCAAATTATTGCCCACAGTTTACCTCTGTACTTCAGAGATACATTGCAATCATACCACTGTGGAGTGGACTAATTCTAAGTGAAGAGAAAAGTAGAGATACAAATGCTGCAGTGGAAAACTGGTTTCGCATTGTAAAAAAAGATGTCTTAAATGATAAATTACATAGACGAGCTGGTGACTTTTTACAAGTCATGAATGAATTTGTTAAAGGAAAGATTCGTGACATTGCTTTAGGGAGTTTAAAATATTCAAATATTAAAAAACAGTTTGGAAAAAGAAAACAAAAGGTAGGAATTACAAACAGAAATAAAAAGATGGGAAATATGACCCAAACAAAAGCCACAACAGAAACAGAGAGCTCGTAAGACAAACAAAACACTTTAACTCATGAGGAGAAATGGAAAAAAAGAAGTATACGAAAGAAGCCTAAATACTATAGGTCACCAAGTCCAAAATCAACATCTCAGAGAATTATGTGTAACTGCCCACCATGGTGTGGGTCTGGGAAAATGGGTAGGAAAACCATTAAATTACTTAATACATGTACAATTGACAATTTGCTTTTCGTAATTCACTTGACAATGCAAAGCTTTCCTCATGTACTCCATGAGTTGACTACCAGAGCAAAAAATGACACATGGATTAGTTCCTTAATGCATGTACACTCACATTTTTGTAAAAATCAATGGATTAAAAGGAAAAATTGAATGGCTAAAACAGTTTGAACGCTTTCAAGGAAAAACTGTATGGGATGCATATGGCACAGAGGAAGATATGATCGTTTGTCGTCTGAACTCACTTTCTGTCACATCCATTGAAGCAAGTTGCAGTAATCTCTCTTGTCCAGAACCATTTACCTGCAGAAAAACCTATTCCATCGAAATATGGTAAGAAATTTATTTTGTTTATGTATCAATAATCCTAGAATGCTCATAGTATATATATATATATATTTGACAGGGTATCTGTCACGTCTTCAGCCCCCGCGGCGCTGCCTGGGGGAGGTCTGGGCGCCCAGCGGCGTTGCTGGCTGCCCAGATGCCAGGATTTCAAGCTGGCCGATCGGTGTCTGAAGGGGCAGGGCTTGGCGTGATGACGCGGAGCCACCGACCTTATATGCAGGGTGCGAGATTCTGCTCGTCGCCCTGATGTGGAGTTATTTTCCCTCAACGCCAGCTGATTCAGTATTCTGTTTCATTGCTACTTTTGCTTAGTTGCTGATTTTTGCTAGTATGAGGACCTTGCTTGTGATTATTGACCCGGACTGCCTTCTGATGATTCTTACGCTTATCCCTTGTGTGCGTATATGTTGTATGCTGTGATCACAGAGTGTATGCATATTTTGTACCGCATGATTTTAGTTTGGGGATCTGCACTTCAGGTAGCAAAATCTCTCAACTGCTCAAGTTGCTTGTCAAGTACCAGGTCTAGATACAGATCATATTGCATGGTATATGATTGTGGGTCTGCCCTGCAGGTTGCTAAATCCACCAACCTCTCAAGTTACCTGTTAAGTGCTAAATCTATGTACCGATCTAAACGCATTATCTCTGATTGTAGGCCTGCCTTGCAGGTTGCAGAATTCATTGCGCATTTATTCTATGTTGTTGAAAATAAGTATATAAGATTCATCTCTGTTGCCCATCCTGCATATACTACAACCCTCATTGGTGCTGACCCCGAATGAACGATTATCCACGCTTTTGATAAACCAAGTTATATTCATGTCTCAATACACTATCAGGGTTATTCAAAGACAATCGAAAAGTCACCGCACGTTCGGTGACTTTTCGTTCTATTCAATGCGGCACGATTTGGCGATCCCATTTTGGCGACCCTGTGGTGTATTCAGCAAGCACCACAGGGCCGTCGTAGTGCAGGGAAAAGCCACGGCAAACCCGTCGAACACTCGCCACAAAACCCGGCGAAGGCACACAGAAACCCGCAAAAACATCTAGATTAACCATGCCGAAAACGCCTGAAAAACCCGAGCAGGAGTCGATCACACGCAGCGCAGCCGCCAAAAAAAGCCGACACTGCAAACGAATGGAGTGAACAAAAAAAAAACAGTCCGCTTCACTGTTTGAAAAGTGAAACGCTGTTTGCAAAGAAACTACTGAGCGAAACTGTCTGAAATTTACATATAAGATCCAATGATTGATAATAAAAAGGGCTGTTACAGAAAAAAGAAAAAACGATTAAAATAAAAAAACCCGAAAAAAAATGGTTTTCAAAAAAAACACGAAAAATGCCAAAAAAAACCCGCAAAAAATAAAAGAGAATTTTTACTGCAGAATATTATAATGAACAGTTTATTAGATATTGAATTAAAACGAGAATACTTTTAACATTGAAGCCTATGGGATTCGCCTGAATAAACATGCCAAATTTAAACATCGAATGTCACGGCATTAGGGGAACTTTTCACTGCTGGTTTTTGTTCTCTGAATAGCCAAAGCAGTGCTTCACTATGGGGATTTCACTGCCCTCGAGCAAAAAACTTGGTCAGGAAACCATTTGATACTGAGTGGTATATAGTATTCTGTATCACCTCCCTGGCTTGAAGTATTAGGTGTTGCAGTTCTTATTGCTATAAAGTCATGTATTGTAGAAATCTGTCCATAAGGATCCAAACCACGCTGATCTGGGGTAAGCACCTTTGTGAACATGACAGTATCCTTTTTAAAAAAAAAAGCTCAGATATGGAGACCCTGTTTTAACCAAAGCTGTAAAAGAAAAAAAAATTCTCTGTTATATTATTTCTTCTGTTTCTTACTTTGTATATTGTACATGGTGAGGTTTGGTATTGCTGGAAAGGCCGACTCTGGCTTTTCCAACGAGATTTCTCTTGACCGTATAGGATGTAAGGAAGCAGAGATACATATCTCCTGTAATGGCATTACAGCTGGGGGGTGGGTTGCAATGCTTCCTATGTCCCCTCTCTGGATCCACCAGTGCTTGCATAAATGAACGTCAAAACTGAAGTGACGGGTGTGTCACCAAAAAACTGCCACGATAAAAAAATTACTCATGGTTAAATGATCAGTGTGAAATAAATTAACAACAATTATCCAACATTGGACATGCTGGTTGCCTTCAGGAAGAAGCTTTAAAAGCAGGGTTCCTGACACTTGCTCCACTTCCACACAGTACTTTTAGCCTAACAACCATTGTTATTTCCACTTTTCTAATGTCTCTACTCTGTTCACATCCATGAACCATTGTTTTTTCTCCATTTATACAGCTGCGATGATGTCACACATTTACAAGATGGAGTGGATAATTGGCTTTCAGGCAATAAAAGTGAATGCAAAAGAAAAAACAAAGGGTAAGTGGAAACACGTAATCTGGCCCTGTATGTTTAGCATGGGAGCAAAGGAGGATAGGAAGGGATATTGTTTAGACCCTATGTTCCCCAAACCATCCTCTTTTAATCCCAGAGTATCCCTTAAAAATTCACAGTAATCATTGCTTTATACTGTATATGCGCATTTAGTTTTTTTTCAAACCAGTAAATCTCGCGTATTTTTTAACAGTTGCCAAGTAGCATGCAGTGGCTTGAGGACTTATTGTGAGAGGACATTTGATCATGATTTACCCTGCATACTGATTATTGCAGTGGTAAAAAGTTTGATTTCTGAAAATAGAAAACTGATCCCACTCGATCTTCCTGAGGTCATTCACGTCCTAGGGTTTAGGTAAGTAATATTCCTTGTTAATTTACATTACGATCATAATGTAATACATTTTGAAACATACAATTAATTAACCATATTTATTTCATTCAGGTATAAACCTGTTGCAGTTACATATCATGCTGCATCCCATTTTGTTTGCTTCCACTGCCTACAACATGCATGCAACAACTGGATTTTTTATGATGGGATCAGAGAAAAGAACAGCCAGGCAATGGTCAAACAATAGCTACAGCTGAATTTATGGAGCAAGAAATAACATTGTCTCATTCATTTGGCCATATTGTTTTCGTTCGTCTTAATGAATCACCATCTGTAATTGTCACGGTAAGAAAATAATGGAACAAGTTTACTTTAAAAATAAATTTTTAACAAGCTTAAAGTATTTTTATGTGAAGATATTGACTATCATTTAAAGACAATACTCAACTGTATTATTCCATTTTTTTTTTACCCCTTTCATCAACTCATCCCTCACCCCTTTCATCGGCAGGTTTGTGGCGGATCATCGGTTGTGTTAGTAATTTTTTTGGCAGGTTATCGGATCGTATCAGCAATGTTTTCACCGGATTTTTGGATATGTTCCCTGCACGTTGGGGACCCTGCAGTGAATGCTGAATTCATCGCAGGGTCTGTGAATTTGATTACCCGAAGTGCGGGGAATTTCAGCATACAGTGCAATTTCATGGTAGTTTGGCTTTTCATAAAGCTGTCAATTCGCCAAATACTGGTGAATTGCCAGCAAAATATGGTGCAGTTTGCCGCTGAACTCGCAATTCGGCAGCCTGCGGTGGCAGTGAAATTGTCCCATAGACAAGTAATGTATCTATTCAGAGACGCTGAACTGTACCAAATTGTCAGGGAAATGCCCTGATTTTCAGTGCTTCAGTTCGACAGGTTTAAACAGGTGAAACCCTTATGATTCAAAGTAAATAGATATTGTTTTTATTATTTATTCAATTGATAACTATTTTCAGTTTCAGCAAAATTAATTTTTATTCATTTGCTTTAAAAATGTTTGTTTTTTTTGGCAAAATTTTTGATTCCCTTTTTTTAAAAATTCTGTAACACACCGTTCAATTATTTTTTTATAGGACTTTCATTATTTTCATGCATTTTTATTCTTTAAAATGCCTTTTAACCCCAAAACGGGCATTTTACAAGTGCTCACTGCTGTTTTTATGTTTCTGCACTGTTTGTGTTTAGTTTCAATTTCCTCTTACTAATTTATGCAACATACACATATTATATACTGTGTTTCTCACCATTAAATGGACTTTATAAAAATTATTTACATCATATTGTATAATTTACTATAAAAAAAATGTATGAAATATGGGGAAAAAAATGGGGAAAAACACGCTTTTTAGAAATTTAATCCCCCAAAATCTACAACCGACAAAAAAAACCCCAGCTAATTAATTTAAAAATTTTGTCCTGAGATGAGAAATAACAAAATTTTTAAATGTTGTTTTGCTTTTTAACCCCTTCACTGCTAAGCCATTTCACCTCTGTGCGCTGAGCAAATTTTTACCATTTTATGCTCATCATGTTAAAACATAAATTAAAGTCCTATTTTATTATACCCCAGACATAAAAAAAAAATTAAATAACACTTTTTTTTTAAGAATTTTATTTTTTGAATTATTTGTTTTTACACCAAACCTAGGCAAGATCAGCCTTGCAATGATGTCAAACATGACCCTCTAGCCGCCTCAAATTGGGAGATATGGGGATCAAAAGGATCGCCATATCTCCATTTGGGAGGTAAGGAGTTAACTGGCCCACTGAAGTCATTGCATATGTCAATGGATGGGGGGTGACCCAGAGGCTTGCCTGACATCCAAGATGTCAGCCACTTCTGGATTTGAATCACAATCTGGCACCTAAGGGTTTAAAGACAGGTAATGCTGAAAGGGGCTGGCCCTACCCTCTCCAGCGGTACCTGTCTTGTGTCTCTAACTAGAGGGTTGGGGAGGGAGAGGGCTCCAAAGGAGTCCACCCCTCCCCTTCCACATTTTTTACTGCAGGCTCCAGGGAAGCCTGGCGATGATGTCATCACACACTGTGATGACATCATCGCAACTGCCGGGCCACCAGAAAAGGAGTGACAGACTCCAGGCCTACCAGACCGCTGCGGGAGCCCGGCGAGAGAGGTGAGTATAGGGAGGGGGGTTAGGAGACCAGGATGTACATAGTACGTCCGTAGTCGTTAAGGGGATTTTCCCGAAGACGTACTATGTATGTCTGCGGTGGGGAAGGGGGTAAAAGAATATAATTTTTTTGTTTTGATCCTTCCCCCCCCCCCCTAGTTCGGTGGCATTCGATGGATCATCTGCTTTCGGGGGTCTGGGACAGCTCCCGTTCGGTGCACTTAGGGGACCCTGTGGTGAATACTGAATTCAACGGAGGGTTGTCAAACTGGAATTGGAACAAGAAAGCACTGAAATTACACTTAAATTTCCATGCTTTTTGAATAAACCTCCAAGTGTGTTTGAATATTAGTGAATTCTGATTGATCTGCATTGATGATATTTTGGCACTAAACCGAATCACCGTTCATAAACAAGGGCAAACACACTTACAAAGACCAAGACACCTCCACACACGAAGTAAGACACAGACAGACCCTGATTCCCACACACAGTGGCAGATATTTATTTTTTTTGAGAAAGGATTTTACCAGGAAGGATACATTGATATTTCTCTTGTTTTCAAGTATGTCCTGGGTGGCGTGTATGTACCGTTAGGTGTCATGCCAAGGACACTTACTGGAGAGGTTACTCGCTGGGATCGAACCCATGACTCCACAGGCTCTCTCCATGCAGAGCAGTGACATTACCTCTACTCCACCCAGCCTTTACACAGAACCTGACTGCAATCAAGTCTTTTCTTCATCTTTTTAGGGGAGAGTTCAGCAGGCAGAGAATGCTGCCCTTGGAAGTGTCCAGTCTCATTGCAAATTCACAACCACCACTGCTCCTCATCTGGAATCACTGGGTCATATGAAAGGGTATTGAACAGAGTGGTTCCACATAGCGTACCATGCTGTGATTGCCACACCCACAAAATAGGAGCAGTTAATTTGTTTCCATGCCTCACTCTGATTGGGCAGCTTTGACAACTGTACAAGTCCATTGGAGAGGCCCTAATGCCACGGTGTCATGTTTGACTGCACAGGTCGAACACCACTAAGTCCGCCCTGAACCATTAGTTGTGAGTTATATGTTCATTTAGGGTGGATTTCTTTTTATCTAAAATGAAAACATAAACTGATGGCATTATTGATATTTCATGCTGATATAAAAGTGACATCTCTTTGTATAATTTTCAGGAAAGTACATTGCTCCGTGATACCAAAGCTGCCAATAGGTGGCTTGAGGACAACAATCAAAAATTTTTAGGCCAAGTACAAAAGCCAATAATATTCAGCATGGATACAAAAGAAATTGAAGAAATTATTAATCAGTATGAAGAATATCAAAACTCCACACAATATGAAACTGCAGCAAATCATCTTGAGCCATTTGTTTTCAGCTTTACAAACAAAGATGATATGCATTTATTTTTATCAGAAACAAGAGACAAGCAAAATCTTCTTGTCCATGCCAGCTGTGAATCACAAGGTTAAAAAGGTTGTTTGTGGGCGTGTCCAGATCTCAAGGAGAGCAGCCACAATCCTGAGCCGCGTTCAATACCTCAGCCGCTGCAAGTGCTAAGTTAGCAACCTGCCATTGAACGCCGTTCAACCGCTCAGCGCTCAGCAGTGCTAACCTACCACTTGCAGCGACCCGTGGAGATGCTGCGAGTAGCTGAGTGTGACGTATTAAAGATGGCCGCCACCATGAAGCAAGTAACAATTCCATACAGCAAGATGTCCGCCGCCACAAACAATTACATAACAATTCCGTACAGCAATGTTAATTTTCTGTTTTTTGTTCACCAAAGCACAAAATATTTATTTATTATTTCCCCCTGCACATAGACATAGATTACAGTTCAATTTAAATTTTGTTTCAGAAGTTAACATAACGTTTATTGAATAAAAACTATCATTTGTGCATACAAAACAGAATTGTGCTGACTGCTTTCCTTTATCATATATTGTCCGAGTGATCGAAAAAAAATCTGAATCTTTCGTTAAGAAATCGTCGGCCATTTTGGATTCAAAATTCACATCCAAAGCGTTCAATGAAACTGCTGCAGCAAACTGAATTGCTGCGCTGCAGCAATTCTGCAGCTGCTGAGGTATTGAACGGGGCTCTGCTGAGCTCCATGCCGCAGAGCCAGATATCAGGTCCTGAGGTCGTTTTTATTGCCTGAGATTGGCACAATCTCCTCAGGGCATTTGTCTGGAACTCTGGCACCCGATTGACTCACCCTGTGGCTGTGGGAACAGAGTGGAGCACCGATTCACACTCCTTTTCTTTCCGACTGGCTGAGGCAATGGCCATCTTGCGGCCTGTGCTTGGGGTTCCTACAGCATGGTTCCTTCCTGTGTGCACCATCCTTACTGGCATGAGAAAGAAATCAAGGAAATCTGGTGAGACAGAGGGATCATATCTCCTAGATATCAGGGTCTCGCTGGGCGTTGGGCGCGAAGGAGGGATGCGGGACCGCTGTTGTGGGACCTCGGCGAACTCCGAATCCTCTGACGACCCCATTGACAGGGTTGAGTGTCGAAGCTGCATAGGCGCAGGGCCGGGCTCCGCCACTCACTGCAGTTGACCTTCAAAAGGTCATGGATGACTTTTGGGGTTTGTGACACAGCGACCTGAACGAGATATGCTCTGCTGTGGAGTCCATGCAGACTCGGGTTGCTGAGGTCCATTCCCATTCTCAGGAGACGGTGGTGGTGGCGCTGGGCACAACGGATGCTACAGTCGCAGATCTCCAGATGCAAGTTGTCCGCTTCAGCTCTGCGGTCCTGGCCTTGGAGAATTGGCACCGGCGCTGGAATATCCACTTGCGGGGGATCCTGTAGGATGTCTCTGATAAGGGGCTCCTCGCTTATCTGGGCAACTTGTTGACTCACCTTCTTTCAACACTGCGACCTTCCTGGACTCCCCTATTGTTTCAGCTATGCGTGTTCAGAAGGCTGCCACTGCCAGGCTCCTCCCGCATGATGTTATATTGACCACCAGAGATGTGCTTACCCAGTCTCGGATCCTTGCAGCGGCTGGCCCCACTTTTAAGGTCACCTTTACCTCTACTTGTATCACCTTTTATTGAGGCTTACCATTTTTGGCGTTGGCTGCATGGCGCGTTTTGGCGATGTCACAGCTCTGCTATGGGGCTGTGGGATTCGACATCACTGGGGCGCCTCAGGTTCTCATGATGTTACCTGGGAGGGAAAGGCCTACTCTGCCGCAACCACAGAGGCAGCGCAGGCCGTTTTGACCATCGTGGGGCTCTTGGCTGCTCCACATGGTCCCCCAAGGGTCTACCTTCAGAGCCCGGATGAATGACTCCCCTCTACATCTGTTTTTCCTTGGGATAGCTGGGACTGTTCACCCCAATTTTTCTGAGGCCGTGCTGCTCATTTTTGTCTGTGATTTCACACCCTCCACCATTTCCCCTTTTTTTTCTTTTTTTGTTTAAGTAGCTTGACTTATGCTGAAGGCATTTTTTATTTCTCCTCATTTGCTGTGACATTCTGAGGATGTTTTTGATTTCCCACATTTTTCACCCTCCTCACCGCCCAACTATTTATGCGGGGTTCCCTGTGTGACCCTTTTTATCCAGGATTGACGTGGGAGTCTGGCTGGGGGTGGTGGGGTGGTGATCCACCTTTTATTTATTTTTTAACGGAATACGCGATAGCGGTCATACGATGCGCATTTTCATCCGTGATTTTGTACGGATCATCAATAAAACACTTTTTGCGTCTGGACGTTATGTTGGCCGAACATTAGCAGCATCTGACGTCTCCTATTCACGCACACATGCTGCTAGCGGACGCAGCGCACTCTGTACGTTAGTACTAGCGGTTTGACGTTCTCGAAAAAATGCGTTTGTTTGCCAATTCGTTTGCCAATTCGTATGTTCCCCGGCATTGGATGTAATTTGCTGCTAGCACGGCTGTGATTTAGTGCGGCTAAACGCACGTTAATACTGCATTAGTCTGACCCTAGCCTTAACGTTTTATGTGCCAATAACTTGAAAGTGACGGCTGTTCTGTCACATTAACGTTAGCGCTCACCTGCGTGAGCGTTAACCTTAGCCCAAGTAGTTAACGCAAATTAGAATCCAAACGCTAACAGGTTAAGTAACCCGTTTGCGTTTGGTATCTTGTGCTTCTCTGCGCGAGGTTACTGTACTTTGCGCTTCCCATGTTAAGTATAGGGAGCGCAAAGTGTTAATCAGCGTTAGGATTACAAAGTCCCAGTGCTGATTAACGTCTGGCTGCGATTAACAAAAAGTTAACCAGAGCAAGGACTTGGTGGTAACGGATTCCGCTTCTAAAGAATACGTTAACACCAGCCTAAAATTTTTCTTAAAACTCATATACTCACCTCCTGGTTCGCGGCGAAGCCTGCGGCTCTGTCCGCCTCCTCCTCAGTACGGTGGGAGCAGGGAAAAACTGGGGGAAAAAGTCCCCCCAGTCTCCCCCTGCGTATCACTACGCTGACCGGCCGGATCTCGCAAGACGAGCTCCAACAGGTCATGTGACCACCGGCGTCTGTTTCAATTGAGTCCTATGGAGAGGATGCGTGTGGCTGAGCTTAAAGCCTGAGATACACTGAGCGCGTAGCGACGCACAGCGTAGTGAAGCAAAGATTTTGCAGGCTTGACTTCACGACGCTCCGCCTCGCAGCCAGGCTACACTGCATGATGTTTGCTTCTCTCCGTACTGGACAGGAATCCACTAACTAAATTAAAATGTACACACAAAAATCTTCTATTTTCACAAAAGTGCATGTCATACAGGCAAAAAAGTTTCTATTGAATAAAATACATAAAAATTACTGCCAATTTAATAGGAATAGTATAAAAAAGGTAGCCCTGATCATATAGCAACCCCATGTGATATATATAAATATGTTATAGGGACGCAGGGAGTGCTATGTATAGAGTAGGGATGCATCAAAACCAAATGCATACCACATAATTAAATAAATAATTTATTTTATAATAAATTAATTAATTAAATAATACCACATAATTAGTAGAAAACTAGTCCGTTTGGGGTGAGCCAAGATGATTTTCATAGAGAAAATCATCCGTTACTTATTTTTTCTCATTGCATTTAATGGAGCGGGGGGGGGCCAGGTTTGATGCCTGTTTGCTTAATCAATAATGTTTGGCTCGGGCCAGATCATGTTTTTTCTGATAGAGAACAGTCTAATTAATAGAAAACTAGTCCGTTTGGGGTGAGCCAAGATGATTTTCATAGAGAAATTTACTAGTTACTTATTTTTTCTCATTGCATTTAATGGAGCGGGGGGGGGCTAGGTTTGATGCCAGTTTGCTTAACCCTTTCGCTGCTGAGGCTTTTCCTGCCTCTGTGCTGAGGTCATTTTTTACCTGTTTTGCGCATCATGTTTAAACCTGTTTTGAAGGCTTATTTTAGTATATGACACTGACATATTATATATCGTTCTTTCCGTCAGACTCGGTAGATTCATAATATGTCATTATTATATGTATACGTTATGTCATGTTTGTATATTATAACAAAAAATGCAATAAAATATGTATTTTCAATAATTTACAGCGTGTAAAGTGTTTTTTTCCACATTTTAACATGCGAGCAATTGCGGTTATATTTTGTATGGGGTGCGCTTGTTAAAAAAATTAGAGATGGGGTCTCGTTACATTTTTTTTTGGGGAAAATGACACCATTTTTAACAAACGCACCGCATACAAAAATCGTTAATGCAGCATCATTGTTCACATTATAATTGAAATGGGAACAATATTGCTGCATTAAAAAAACAAAAAAAAAAAAAAAAAGTGTTTATTTTTTTTTTTTTTATTTTTTTTTTTAATTTTTTTTTATTTTTATTTTTCTTTTTTTTTTTTTTTTTACAATTTTTTTACTTTCATGTTTGGTATCGTTGGAACGGCCATGCTCTGGCCGATCCAACGATATCAAAATTTAACCCCTAACTGCCACGGATCGGGAGATAGGGAGTTCATTGGAACTCCCTATCTCCACACTTCGTGGCAGTTAGGGGTTAATGCTAGGACTGGCGTCATCGTGCTACGCACGATGACGCCAGTCCTCTGGGGGAGTTCCCGGAAGCTTGGCCGACATCCAAGATGTCGGCCAGCTCCCGGGAAGGATCGCAAATCGGCGCTTTTCAGCGCCGATTTGCGATCCAGCTCCCCAGGGGTTAATGCCAGGCATCATTTGGAAGGGCAGGCTGTGCCCTCCAAATGATGCCTAGGTTAAGCCCCTGTGAGCCGCCGATCGGGAGGGAGAGAGGTCCGAAGGACCTCCCCCCCCTCCCTTTCAGGCGCCTCCTCCGCACATGCGGGGGGGCGCCTGAATTATGTGTCATCGCGGGGGCGCGATGACACATAATAATGGCGGCCACTGCTCCGGATGCCGGGCTGACATCCAGGATGTCAGCCCGCACCGGAGGGGCCAGCGATCGGCCGGAACCCGGCCGAACGCTGACCCCAATGCGAGGACGCGCTCAGCGCGTCCTCCGCATACCAGCGGGAATGCTGAGGACGCGCTGAGCGCGTCCTTAGCATTCAAGTGGTTAATCAATAATGTTTGGCTCGGGCCAGATTATGTTTTTTCTGATAGAGAACAGTCTAATTGATATAAAACTAGTCCGTTTGGGGTGAGCCAAGATGATTTTCATAGAGAAAATTACTAGTTACTTATTTTTTCTCATTGCATTTAATGGAGCGGGGGGGGGGGGCTAGGTTTGATGCCTGTTTGCTTAATCAATAATGTTTGGCTCGGGCCAGATTATGTTTTTTCTGATAGAGAACAGTCTAATTAATAGAAAACTAGTCAGTTTGGGGTGAGCCAAGATGATTTTCATAGAGAAAATCAACAGTTACTTATTCATTTTTTACCATTCAAACGAGTGGGGGGGGGGGCAGTTATCTGGATAAATTTATTTCATCATATGAATGTGTTAGAATTGTCCAATTGTTCGATATACTTTTTATTGACATTATTCTTTGAGGAATAAGATCTTGGCGAATAAGCAGCCAATTTCAGTCACAAAATAAGAAGCTGCCTGAATCAGAAGCTATCTTCAGTGTGAGAATAAGAAGCTGGCCGAATAAGGAGCTAACTTCAGCTTCATAGACCTCAGACTGGGGAAACTGAGGAACTGAATGTTAGCATCTTTGCAACTGTGAAAGCATGACCCACTCACGCTCACTCACACACTGACTCGCTCGCACACAGATCTCTCACCCGCTGACTAGCTCACACACTCACGCTCTCTCAAAAACATACTCCCTCACCGAATGACACGCTCACTTGCTCTCTTTCATGGTTTACATACCTCACTGTCTCACTCAAACTCCCCAGTCACTAACTTGCACACTCTCTCTTGTGCTGTCTGTCTCTTGTGTGTGCTCTCTCGCTGTACTTTTTCTTGCACTTTCTCTGCTTTATCTTGCTGTCTTTATCTCTTTACCTTTTCTTGCTGTGTCTCTGTGCCCTTTTTGCTGTCTCTTTCTGCTGTCTCTTTTTATCCCTGTGTGCAGGGTCAGACTTGCATCTCAGGAGCCTGTAGGCAGAGAAATGTAGAGCATTCCTACCCCCCTTTCCCAACAAAAAAAACGACTTTCTAAATTTTTGTTTTGTGGCAAACGAAATAAAATTTTAAAAAAGATTTAAGAAAACTGAAACGTTTCTCTCTGTACTCAAATCAAAAGAGTAGGCACATGCCTGCTCTGTCTATTGATAAATCCGGCCCTCCCTTTGTGTATGGATTTCTTTCCTTCCCTATCTCTGCAGTTCCTGGGAGTGAAAGAGTTACAGATTGGATGGCACTCAGCTCCACCCTCATCTCAGCTCATAGTGCAGGAGGACAGAAAAGCAATTCAGTCGCACATGCTCAGTGTGTTTTTATCTATTCCTAGGAATACACACTGATTGGTTGGGTCAATCTACATCATGAGGTGGGCATGAAACACATTAAGAAAGAAAAGCAGGTAATAAAAATATCATATTTACTTGCTTTTTTTGCCGAATTACGCTACTGACTCATTCAAAAGGCATTGCACATTTTTAGAAGCACACTGACAAAGCATGCATGTACCTATAACAGTAAAATTCACTACTCACAGCTCACTGCTTGCTTCCCACAGTGCTCTACGTTGTCGGCTGCTTTGTGGGAGGTCTCTCACTGCTCTTCCTGCCTTTTCTCTGTGACTGACGCCCAGCAATTAAACAAGAAAACGTCATCCGTTGGGGTCTGCATGTCATCTGATGGTGCCTGCCTTTTGCGCCGCTTGTATGGCGCTGAAGGATTTGGTGAGGGTTGGCGAGCCACCACTGTGAGCTCCGTGAGCCGTGGAAAGAGTAACACCGCCCTAGTTAGTAACATGTTCTACTACGACCAAGCCGCCGCTGTATTATAAATGACTGTTTCTCTCCGTTATCACATCAGTCCATCAGACACATTGCAAGGTAAAGTCGGTGAGAGCAGGAATTGTTATGTTTGGTGCTTTATCGTCTCAATGAGAGGTTTCTATAGCCGCCAAAAGCAATATGAGATTTAAGACATGTATTCATGAATTTGGAGCCATTTCTCATTCAACACCACAGACCTATGGCTGACCTGAGACCTAGTGAAGACCCTCCTAAAACCCATGAGGGAGCCTCATAGGTTCAGCATTTATATCCCTAGTATAGTAATATCACAATAACCAATCAGAATATGACAAATTTATTTGGAATATTTTCAGTAAATGCTAAATGTTTCCTGCTGTCGATTTTAGTCAAAGGTGTATGTCCCGGGTATGAACTCAGAATGCAGTGACAAGGAGATGAAGGTACCGATGAAAACAAGAGGTCTATTGAAATAAACTGATACACAGCAATACTCAGACAAATGAGCAATCAGAATGATGGGGAATGGATGGGATATACAGATGGTAACACAGGGAGCAAGAGGGAGGAATGGGCAGAGTGAGGCAGGACTGGGCACAGGGCAGCAGAGGCAGGACTGGGCACAAGATGCAGAGGCAGGGGTGGGCTCAGGGAAGCAGAGACAGGAGTAGGGTCAGAGAGGCAGAGGCAGAACTAGGCACAGGGTGGCAGAGGCAGAACTGGGCAGTGGGCACAGGGTGGCAGAGACAGGACTGGGCACAGGGGGTACAGAGTAGGAAATTGGCATACAAAGACACAAACGGAAACTCACAGGTGGCTGGAGAAGGAAGACAGACAGTACAGGAAGAAAGCTGACTGTGGTAGGGCACATAGGTCTGGGAAGAATGGAGAACACTTGGAGCACATGGGCAGCTGGACACTGGCAGGAACATAGATGGCTGGTGACTGGCAGGAACACAGATACCTTGTAGGAACATTGATAGCTGGTGACATACAGTAAGACAGAGAGCTAGCTGGATCACAGCTGGCATGGACACGGATAGCAAAGAGAGCTGGTGACTTGCAGGGACATGGATAGCTGGTGACTTACTCTGAGACAGAGAGCTAGCAGGAACACAGCTGGCAGGGACACAGATAGCAGCGGAGTTGCAGGGACAAATGGTAGCTGGAATTGGAACATATGAGCACAGCAATCTCTGAAAGCAAACATACAGGCTACAGAACCGCTTGGCAGGGAAATTCTCTTGCAATGCTGAAACACTGAGTTTGGAGGAGACCTTGTTAGGTGGGATGGGGTACACCTGTGGCTTCCTGGACTCAGCCAGAACACAATGAGTGGATACTGAGAGGCATGGAATGGAGCACAGGCATGAGTGCAAAACATGGCATGGAACTGTTCATGAAAGGTTCTGCAGAGGTTAAAAGACAGCAGAGCCAGCGTGGGTATGGGCTTTTCTGTGGCGGTGTTGAGTTCCCTGGGAAAGGTCCACAATGTCCTCTGGAATTTAAAATGGTACAGGGGATTTTTACAATAATTCACTTCCCTAGAAATTGATTTATAAATCTGAAATTTATTCTGAAGCAGACATGTTGATAAAAGGGTCTGTGTGTGAGAATGTGCTCTCAGACATTTACTGCTCATTCACTGTATATGTCAGGATATAAAACACAATCACGGAATTATACCATTGTATGTGCAAACCTCTAGGATTATTTTATCATGATTATTTATTTTATAAAATCTTTCTTCAGATGTTTCTATGGAAATATTCACAGATTAAATGAGGTGTGTAGATATTTAACGCTTAGTTTCTTCATTCTACCTCTAATAGTGTGCGAAAAGCCTGAAATCAGAAAACTCAATACTTACTCAATGCACATTTTACGTTGCAAACCTGGAAGTCCTATCAAATTAAACGCTGTTGTTTCTATATTTACAGTAACGATCCCTCCAATGATAATGTCTCCGTCCTGGTAATACTTATATTCATGTATAGGTGCGAGTCTTCTGAGTTGACCTCTAGAATCTATATTCTGAGATACCGATGTTGCAGTTGTTACCCACAGGATGATCAGACATAAAATCACTGCAATCACATAAGAAATGACTCGAGGCAGACACATATCGAGGCAGTGATTAGCAGCAGATCTGTAGTTTGCTGACATAACCCTGTTCAGATCTTCATGATGAATGTAAAATGCTCACAAAGCTGTGTCTTATAAACACTTAATGTTCTATATTCATGCTCTGAGAATTAGTTACACAAGTGAGTAAAATTCCCTAAACAAAAGAAGCGCGTTTCGCTATCTGTAAAAAAAAAAGTATATTAATGGAAATGGCAAGAAATAGCATGCTTTGACTAAACATATTGTGACTTAGAACGTTTATCAAATTGTGTAGTGACATGAAGTAAAATATATGAATGGAATGGATTGTGACATGAGCACAATTAATGTAAAGAAAAATAGGGGGGCGTGGCCGACTGTTCACAGGAGCGGATGTGTTTTGCTGGAGCTCCGCATGTCTGCTCCTGTTGGGGACCTTTAGATGTCATTTGAGTGCCCACTTTTTGCTGAGTTTGGGTCAGAGCCGTTGGCCGCCGGTTATGAGATGACCGGAGGCCGTTTAGTCTCCCCCTCCGGACCAGAGACAACCCCGACCGCTGAAGCTGCCAGGTTGGAGCGCGATGTTGGCGGCCATCTTGGGACCTTTTGCCTGAGTACAGACCTGCGACCGTGTGGCGCTGGTCGCACGCCACGTACTGAGCCAACAACGCAGATTGCAGAGATGGAGGGCCTCCATCTCCTGGCCACCTTGGATGTTAGGTTTGTTCGGGCGGCGGACAGACCCGCAGGACAGGGTGCACTTCCTCCCTCCACCGGAGATATGGAGGCTGCTATTCGCAGCTTAGATGCTTGCCTGCTTGTACTGGAGGGGGAAGATATAGACAGCCCACTCACTAAGGGGGTTTGGCGCAAGATGCTGACCGCACTACTATGCTGCCGGGAGAGGACTCAGCGGCCACTTGAGACCGGGGTTGATTCGCCCCGGCACGCCACGGTAACCTGCCCTGCTGCTGCTGCAACCGAGGAGAGGGGCGACAAGGATAGCGGCCTAGATGGGATTCCGGTTCCAGAGGCTCATTCCCTCCAGAGGTGCCTACCTTCTCACGCTGGGGCCACTGCCCGCACCCCCCAGGAGAGCAGTAAAGTTGGAGAGATGGGTGCCGATGGTGCCCCCTCGGGGACCCTGGACAGACGGTTCTGCTAGGTGCGCGATCAAGAAAGCGCAGCCACACGCGGAGACGCCAAGCAGCCCAGCGGAGGAGATCCAGCGGTGGTGCACACAGATTGGCTTGGTCCTCACGAAGAGTTTCATTTTCTAGAGGGCCTGGCACACCGCTCCCCCCCAAGCTGGCGGTCAGGAAGGTGCAGATGCGTACATCGAAGTACCAGGGAGTTCTGCCCAGGAACCTTGGAGGTGGACATTGTGGAACGGCACTAGCCTTGCAAGGCCCTGAAGTTTTTTCCATTGCTGTGGGTCGGGCGCCTGTCGGGTGCCGTGGCCTACTGGGGATCGTGCTACCTGCACCCCGACTGATTTTGTTTCTTGATGAGGGCTGAAGGGACAGTTGGACTGAGTATCCGAGCCGCCCCATTTTCCAACACGACTCTTCTTGATCTCCCCCCGATGAGACTTTGATTTTTGTCTATTAACCCTTAACACACCCTTATTTTTCTTAGTTTTTCTTTTTAAGACATCCCCTCCCCCCTTTCTTTTTCCTATGCGTTGTATTTCCGCTGTTTTGACCCTGCGTGTGAAGACGCCATTGAATTTTTGTTGGCTAGTGGGCCTTTTTTCGCGACACCCCCTACCCCCTCCCCCTCTCTTGATTATTATTATACGCTGAGACCCCCGTTTCGGGAGCTTTTTATTATTTTTCCCACGTGGTAATTCTGCTATGAATGGCCCTGCGTGACCCTTGCTTTCATAAGTTTGATTATCTGCTGATTTATTTCCAAAATAAAATCTTAAATTAAAATAAATAAATAAATAAGCAAACAGATAAGGATGCACTCCAATAGAACAAAAGTTCAATTTATTAATGCAAAATACCATAATAATATAGAACATATATATTGCAGAAAGCTAAAAATAATCAATACGTAAGCCAAAAAAACGTAACCAATACTAGTAATCATATAATATATACAATAAAGAAGCTCACAATTAAATAAATCAAAAGAAAAATCAAACATAAAAATTATATAAATTAATCGTCACATCAGAAAAAAATAGCAAACAGAGAACGGCGCTAAAAATCCCCATGTTTCAGCCTCAGTCTTTGTCAAGGGATAAGGATAAGTATATTTACATTGTATATATTAGGGATGAGCTGTTCGGTTCAGAGTTTGCATCGAACATAGCCTGTTCGCATATTCGCGAACTACGAACATTTCCGTGTGTTCGCCCACAATGCACCACAATGGACCACAATGCACTTTTCCACTGGCCTGAAGCTTGTAATTGGCTACAGCCTTGCACCTGACCACAGATCAGGTGTAAGACAGGTTCAAGACTATGCCAATCACGGCTCAGAATCCTGATGGGGCAAATTTTGCCCAATCAAGGGCTCACAGAGCTAAGTTCCGCAGCACACTTTATAAGGTTTCACACAGCACTTCTGCACGCGTTTGAGAGGAGATTTGAGAGGAGATTGTTGTTGTGTTAGTGTGTGTTCACACTGCCAGTCTGCCACCAGTTACTGGGGGGGTCTCATTTCTACAAAATATCTGGGAATTGTTCTAATCTGTGTGTTCTCATTGACACCCAGTATTTTGGGGGTCAGTAATTTCTACAAAATATTTGAGAATTGAGGTGATCTGTGTCTTGTCACTGCCAGTGCCACGCAGTATTTTGGGGGTCAGTAATTTCTACAAAATATTTGTTAATTGAGGTGATCTGTGTCTTGTCACTGCCATTGCCATGCAGTATTTTGGGGGTCAGTAATTTCTATAAAATATTTGTGAATTGAGGTGATCTGTGTCTTGTCACTGCCAGTGCCACGCAGTATTTTGGGGGTCAGTAATTTCTACAAAATATTTGGGAATTGAGGTAATCTTTGTCTTGTCACTGCCACCAGCAAATATTTTGGGGGGTCAGTAATTTCTCCAAAATATCTGGGAATTGAGGTAATCTGTGTCTTGTCACTGCCACCCATCAGGGGGTCTCACTGATTTAAAGTAAATTTCTGAGACTTCTAATCTGTGTCTTCTCACTGCCAGCTATCAGGGGTCCCACATACTTCTAGCAGATTTCTGCAGCAAGTACAGTGCTCTGATTCAATCTCTGAGGTTGAGGAAGGGAGTATAATCAACCTAGAGGAAGGGGGTGCCAGTGATGACACACAAATAACTGGCACTTATATTGCCTCAGCAGCTGCAGCATACTGCCAAGTTGGCTCCAGTGACGAGGAGATAGGGGGTGATATGGACAATGATGATGAGGTCACTGACTCCACCTGGGTGCCTGATCGAACAGAGGAGTCAAGTGAGGAGGAGGAGGAGGCACAATAAACGCGAGGTACAACATCCTCTATGACCAACCGTAGCACTAGCCAGTCCATGGCATCAGATGTCAGAGCTGCTCAGGTGCAGAGCGCTGTTGTCTCAAAGCACACATCCAGGAACTCTGCTGTCTGGGAGTTCTTTAAGAAATGTGCAGCAGACCCCACTGTTGCTATTTGTAATCTATGTCAGATGACGCTCAAGTGTGGGAAAGACACTCGATGCTTAGTTACCACGTGCTTGAGGCGACATATGACCACATGCCACGCATCACGTTGGCACCAAACTTTGCGTAGGTCCTCCTCCTTGTCATCTTTCTCTACCCCCACTGAATGTCCTGCCATGTCATTGTCTGCTACAACCTCTAATGACAGGGATGATGCTACAGTAATGGATGTACCAGGTTCTTCCTCACAATGTGACAGCATCCCATCAGCTGAAGATTTACGCAGTCAGATTACGTTGCCCCAGCTGCTGCAGCGTATGAAAAAATATTTTCCCAACCATCCCCAAGCACAATGTCTAAGTGCCAACTTAGCAAAATTACTTGCATTGCAGCTGCTGCCTTTCCAGCTGGTGGACTCTGCTCCCTTCCGTAAATTTGCTGAATGTGCTGTACCACAGTGGCATGTTCCAAAACGCCATTACTTTTGACGGAAGGCCATTCCAGCACTATACCAGCACGTGGAAGACAATGTTATCGAGTCATTGGGAAAGGCAGTCAGCAGCAAGGTGCTTATGACTTTAGACACATGATCCAGTAAGCATGGACAGGGTCGTTACATTTACTTCACGGCACACTGGGTAACTCTGATTGCAGCAAGGAGGGATCCAAGATGGGGCTCTGTGCTGGAGCTTATTCATTTACCACGCTTCCAGAAAGCTGCTTGCATGAGGTCTGTCTGCTCCACCACCACCTCTCCCTCTTCCTCCTCCTCCTCCTACTGTTGTCTCTGGCGAAGTTGCAGTTAAACCGATGCCTGACAGGGGCTACGCAATGGCTCAAGCAAAAAGATGCCATACTGTGCTTGAGCTGGTTTGTTTAGGGGACAGGAGCCACACCGGGCCAGAAATTATGTCAGCTCTGCAGGGGCAGGTGCAGAGATGGTTAACACCACGCCAGCTTCAGCTGGGACTAGTCATCTATGATAATGGCAGCAACCTTCTCTCTGCCCTATGCCAAGGTTAAGTTGACGCATGTACCATGCCCACATGTCCTAAATCTGGTGGTATAGTGTTTCCTAACCAGGTACTCAGGGCTGGCAGAGCTTCTCAGCCAGGCCAGAAAAGTCTGCAGCCACTTCAGATGGTCATTCCCAGCAAGTGTTCGCCTGGGAGAAATTCACAGAGAATTCAACCTTCCCACAAACCGTCTGATCTGTGACATGCCCACCAGGTAGAACTCGACATTAGCAATGCTGCAGCATCTGCACAAGCAGCAGAGGGCCATCAATGAGTACCTGTGTGAGTATGGCACAAGGACAGGTTCAGGTCAACTTGTTTCCCCACCGCAGTGGCTGATGATCAAGGATGCATGCACTGTACTGTCACCATTTGAGGAGGCAACGAGGATGGTGAGCAAGGACAGTGCATGCATCAGTGACACAAATCCTTTAGTGTTCCTGCTAGAGCACACTCTGCAGGGAATTATAGATGTGGCTCTAGAGGCAGAGCAGCGGGAGGAAGAGGAGGCCTTCCCTAGCTCTGAAGGCCCCAGTCTTTCCGCAGACAGCATTCCAGCGGGTCCTCCTCAGATCAGAAGGGAGGAGGAAGAGGAGGAGGAATATTTAAGTAGTGGGGGCATTGAAGGTGGGGATTCCTCAAGGGAGGGTTTTGTGTGCCCAGAAACACAAGGGCTAGTGCGTGGCTGGGAAGAGGAAGTGCACGATACGGTCATCCTCATTGACCAGGAAGACTCGGAAGCTAATGCCACCTCCAACCTACTCTGCATGGGCTTCCTTATAATGCAAAGCCTGCTAAAGGACCCCAGGATTCGTGTTATCAAGGAGAGGGATCATTACTAGTTGGCAACCCTTCTTGATCCATGATACAAGGGTAAAGTTGCAGAGCTCATCCTGCCCACACAGAGGGAGCACAGGATGAAAAAACTTGAAGACGCTCTAAAGCCACACTTGTGTAACACCTTTCCAGGCACTGGTAGGTTACCTAGTGATGACACAGGTGCTTCTGAGGCTGCGGATGATCAGTGGAATAGTGTTGAAGGCCAGGGCTGCTTGACTGATGCCTTTTTAAATTATTTTAGTCCACGACGCCCAGGGACGTCAAATGTAGGCACCCATTGCCAGCATCTTAACCATATGGTGCAGGACTACCTTTTGGGGAAGGGTAGACCTGGATACCTTTCCAGCAGATGATCCACTGGCTTACTGGGTGTTAAGATTGGATCACTGGCCAAAACTTCGCCAATATGCTATGCAGCTTTTAGGTTGCCCTTCATCCAGCGTGCTTTCTGAAAGGACGTTTAGTGCCGCTGGAGGTTTTGTCACATACAAAAGAGTGCGTCTGTCCACCGACTCTGTAGACCAGATGACATTTATAAAAATGAATCAGTCCTGGATCAGCAGCTATCAATCCCCTGATGCTGACGTAATGGAATAGATCGGGGATGTCTTCTGCATTCTCAAAACCTCCAGCACTGAACTCTTCCACAATACCACAAAAGGGTTACGGTATGAAGGCACTTGCTGCCATGAAAGGCACAATATTTGGCTGCACTGACGCCTTTACCAGATTCATATCTTTTTAATATAGGACCGCATAGTCCACCCCTGCACTCTTCCACAATGCCACCGAGGGGTTACTGTATGATGGCACTTGCAGGCCTGGCACCAAAAGCACAATAACTGGGTGCACTAACGCCTTTTCCAGATTCATATCTTTTTAATATAGGACCGCATGGTCCACCCCTGTACTCTTCCACAATACTACAGAGGGGGTCCTGTATGAATGCACTTGCTGGCCTGGCACCAAAGGCACAATATTTGGGTGCACTGCCACTGACGACTGTACCATATTCATATCCTCAGAGGGGTTACTGTGTGACGGCACTGTTGCCGACGCTAAAGGCCCAATTTTAAAGCACCTATTGTTACTTTCATCCAAAGCCTGCATAAGTTTCACCATAATTAAGCCAAAAAATCACTAAACTTTGTCTGCGCGTCCTAAAATGTCTTTTCATACAGGCTGCCGCCCCAAGCAGTTCTTTATGAATAGATTAAAGGAAAAGCATTTACCATAATTTGAAACGTCATTTTTCTGTTTTTAAATGTTTCTATAAATCCTAGAAACCCACCACTTCACGGGCAGGTTATGGGGACCTCCTAGGCACGATATTTGTAGGAATTTGTCGTTCTTATTTTTAACCCTTATTTCATGGAAAACTCACTGTCCCTTTAAAAACTTTTTTTCACTTTTTGTCCTTGTTTCCTGTCCCCCAGAGCACTACCCGGACCCCCATACACCTTTTATGGCAAATATCTAGCATATATGCTCTCTTGGAGGGCACTCTAAAAATCTAATTTTGAGTCCCATTGACTTGTATTGAGTTCGAGTTCGAATTAGAACTTTTGAATTGTTCGAATGCGAACCGAACTCGCGGGTGTTCGGTTCATCCCTAGTAAATATATATCATATGTTCCCCAGAAGAACCAATCCTGAAGGGAGCAGGGTACTCACACACCGTTCTAAATTAGTCACGTGAAAAAAGAATCACGAGAGACCAGCGTCGACAAGGATGCTACGTGCATGCGTCCGAACGGCGCATGCACTATAGACATCTGAAAAAAAAGGGGTAGTGTGTAGGATTTAAACAGGCGTGAAGATGACCGGCTCTAATCAGCCGTGAAAAGTTATTAAATCAAAAGCAGTTATTGCACAATTAATGTATAATAACTTTTTTAATGTAAAATGTATGAATGAAATGAATTGTTACACTTGCAAAATTAATGTATAATAACTTTATTTAACAAAGTAAATGTAAAATGTATAAATGGAATGGATTGTTACATGAGCACAATTAATGTATAATAACTAGGGATGCACCAATACCACTTTTTTAAGACCGAATATGAGTACCGATACTTTTTAAAAGTACTCACCGATACCGGGTACCGATACTTTTATTTTATGTCATGTGACCGCTTTTCAATAAGAACAGACCTCATATAAAAATGCCCCCAGCTCACATATATATATCCCCCCGAGATATATATATACAGAATACCCCCAGCTCACATGTACCTTGCCCCCAGCTCAAATGTAGCTTGCCCCCAGCTCATATGGTGATTTCCCACAGCTCTCATGGATATTGCCCCAAGCTCTCATGGATATGCCCCAGCTCTCAAGGATATTGCCCCAGCTCGCATGGATATTGTCCCAGCTCTCTTGGATTTGCCCCCAGCACTCATGGATTTGCCCCCAGCTCTCATGGATTTGCCCCCAGCTCTCATGGATTTGCCCCCAGCAATCATGGATTTGCCCCCAGCTCTCATGGTTCTGCCCCCAGCTCTCATGGATTTGCCCCAGCACTCAGGGATATTTCCCTTAGCTCACATGGATTTGCCCCCAGCTCTCATGGATATGCCCTTGCTCTCATGGATTTGCCCCTAGCTCTCATGGATTTGCCCCCAGCTCACATGGATTTGCCCCCAGCTCTCATGGATATGCCCCAGCTCACATGGTTTTGCCCCCAGCTCTCATGGATTTGCCCCAGCACTCATGGATATTGCCCCAGCACTCAGGGATATTTCCCTTAGCTCACATGGATTTGCCCCAGCTCTCATGGATATGCCCCAGCTCACATGGATTTGCCCCTAGCTCTCATGGATTTGCCCCCAGCTCTCATGGATTTGCCCCCAGCTCACATGGATTTGCCCCCAGCACTCATGGATTTGCCCCAGCTCACATGGAAATTGCCCCAGCTCGAACGCTCTGAAAGCTGGCCGTGTGCATGAAAAGCACACAGTCAGCGTTCCCCTCCGGCGCGTCGCATATTCACCTATCCTGAAGGTCCGGTCGCATGGCAGTGATGCAATCACGTGGCCACCGGGCAGATCTGTGATGATGCCTCCAGCTGAGAGGCAGCACCACAGGAGCGCCCAGTGGCTGTGTGAACGCATCACTGCCATGCGACCGGACCTCCAGGATGGGTGAGTATGCAGCGTGCCAGAGGGGAACACTGGCTGCGTGATTTTCATGCAAGCTGGCCCAGCACCGCCTTCCGGTATTGGCAGGATGTATCATGCAAACAGCAGTATCGTACCACATATATTAATTGTGCTCATGTAGAAATCCATTCCATTTACACATTTTACATTTACTTTAATAAAGTTTATTATACATTAATTGTGCTCATGTAAAAATCCATTCCATCCATATATTTTACATTTACTTTAATAAAGTTATTATACATTAATTGTGCTCATGTAACAATCCATTCCATTCATACATTTTACATTTACTTTAATAAAGTTATTATACATTAATTGTGTTCATGTAAAAATCCATTCCATTTATTCTGACTCCGATCGTTGTATAGCGATTTACCCTTGCAGAGACCTCTATGTCTGGCCTGTATAAGTAGATGTAATCACCGAGGACAATCCTTATCAGATAGCTGAACTCACCAAAACACTGTTTCTTTCCATGACTTGCTTTATTCCGTACATCAGGTTACAGCAGATCACAGGATACAGCAGATAATGGAATGATATGTTTTATGCGGCCAAAAGATGATGCTGTCCTTAACATGCAGATGAATAGACATGTGTTGCTAGTTAACTGCACCGTGCTACAGCTCTTACTCAGAAAAAAGGTTGGAACTTCACACACACAGGAAGTGCATCATCATAAAGCGAGGGAAAAAGAGAAAGCATGTACAATACAGAAACACCACTAGGTGGCAGCATAAGGACTATCTATACAGTATAAATCCCCATCTAAATGAATATAACTGTAACAGCACACTCCCCGTCTGGCATTGAAAATGTCACTATATATAAACATCATAACGGTAGTTATGCAAGCGCAAATAATGACAGTGTAATTTGCTAGATGTCTTGAAGACCTAAGTAAGATCAGTCTCCAAGCGGTAAGAGCAAAATAAGTTCCGTGATAGGTCTGATAAAAGTCTTTACAGTTCCTTGTCGTGCGACCTTCACCTCTACCTTACGTACCTTACCATCATCGCTAGAGATGCTCTTTTTAATAAGTCCCATAGGCCACTCTATCCTTTCGGCTTGCTGGTCCTTGAGGAGAACGAGATCTCCAACTTGAACGTTCGGGTTCAGGCGTTGCCATTTCCTGCGTCCTTGCAGAGTGGAAAGATACTCCATCTTCCAACGATTCCAGAAGCAGTTGGCGAGGTGTTGTACTCACTTCCACTGGTCGTAGCACATTTTTCCTGCTTTAAAGTTTCCAGGTGGAACAGGAACAGTCCCGAGTTTCTGGGTAAGAAGAGTAGCTGGAGTAAGGATGGTTGGGTTCTCTGGATCTGTAGACACTGGAACAAGTGGTCTAGAATTGATTATGGCAGATGCTTCTCGCGATGGAGAAATGTTCAAAGCGTTGACAGCCCAAGACGAGTCTTTGTGCAGTTCTGGTGACAAGAGTTTTGGCTTCAGGACAAATATCTGGATCTTCGTCAGGATTTTGAAGACCAAAGACGTCAGCTGTTGTTTCTTCTGGATGATCCAGCAGGAATTCCGGACCTTGTGGTAGGCGACAGCTGCTATTGATCAGAAGATGCATCTGAGAAGATGTGAAGTTCCTTTCTCTGACTTGTAGCAAGCGAAGCTGAAGTGTAGCAGTGTGTGGTGACTGGCAGCCTTCCGAACCTCATGAGTACACCTACGAGGTTGTTGGTCAGGTTAGGACCAATGAGAAGAACATCGTTCAGGGATATGCCTTGGTGCTTGGCACTGGAGTCAAATACTACCCTGATTTGTTTTGGCTTACGTGGATGATACACTTCGAAGAAAGGCAGGTACCAGCACTCCTCATGTTCTCGAAGAGGTGGAGCTGGTTCAGCGTGATTATTGTCAAAGATCCTTTTCATAAAGGCGATGAAATGGTCCTTCATTTCAGGTCTGTTCTTTAGTGTTCCTTGTAGTGACTTGACTCTGGATAAAGCCTGTTCACGATTGTTTGGGAGTTTGACCCTTGCAGCACGAAGAGGCAATGGTGCTACCCAGCAGTTAGATTCATCCTTGAAGAATTCTTTGTCCATTACTTTGATAAATTCTCTGTCTTCAACTGATAAGGCTGTTTGGTTGTCATCACTTGTAGTACAAAACACTGTGGTACCTAGGTTGTCATCACAGAGGATAGGAGTGGCGTCGGACACGCAGATGATGTCAAGAGGCTTCTCCTTTACGTCATAATGGTGAGGACACGGTTTGAAGTGGGATACACGTCCGTTTCCTAACACGTGAGTTTTGAAGGAGTGGATCTCAGATGACGTGTGCATTTTATCCAAGCATACATTGCCCACTATTACCCAGCCCAGGTCAAGTCTTTGTGCGTAAGGGGCATCGTCCGGTCCGTTGCACTGTTCGCGTACTTTATGTACTCTGAGAATGTCTCTTCCTAGCAGGACCAATATTTCAGCATTCATGTCCATTACTGGAATCTCCTCTACAAGATGCCTTAAGTGCGGATGGTGATATGCAGCCTCTGGAGTAGGAATCTCTTCCCTTTCTTCTGGTATCTGGTCACATTCAACTAATGTTGGTAGGAGTATTCCCTCTCTCCCCTTGACATGAGAGACCATAAACCCGTTGGCCCTTCTGCCGAAAGTCTCTACGCGACCAGAACAGGTTCTGAGAGTATACGGTGTTGCATGTCCCTTTATGCCGAAGATCTCAAAGAATTTAGGCTTAACAAGCAATCTGTTGCTCTGTTCATCTAATATGGCATACATCTTCGTGGCTTTCTCAGGTTGACCCTCTGGGTATATCTTGACTAGGCATACCTTGGCACAGCATTTGTAATCTAAGCCTTCTCCGCAGACTTCCGTGCATGAAGAAGAAATATTCCCTATAGCTGGAGCATTACCTTGTTGCTCCCCGCCATGATTTGAGACAGGTGCAGAGGTAGGTAGCTGCTGTGGGTTGTCTGGAAGTGGAGTAGGGTGCATAGCTGTAACATGTCTGTCGCTGCTGCATTCTGTGCACTTGATGACAACTTTACAGTCTTTAGCAAAATGTCCGTAAGAGGCACAGCACCTGTAGCATACCCCAAGTTTTTGAAGAATCTCCCTGCGCTCTTGTAAAGTCTTTGCCCTAAGGCCACAACATTTCTTTAAAGGGTGAGGCTTCTTGTGAATAGGGCACTGACGATTAGGGTCTTTATCGCTATCACCCAAATCCCTCTGGTTTGCAAGAGAGGACACGGGTGGTGAGATGTCTGTCCTTTTAACAGATATGGCTCTAAGCACACCATTCATACATTTTACATTTACTTTGATAAAGTTATTATACATTAATTGTGCTCATGTAACAATCCATTCCATTCATACAATTTACATTTACTTTAATAAAGTTATTATTAGGGATGCACCGATACCGATACTAGTATCGGTATCGGTGCCAATACTGACGTTTGTACGAATACTTGGGCAAATCCATGAGTGCTGGGGGCAAATCAATGATAGCTGGGGCAAATCCATGTGA
>RXON01003894.1:0-114793 GCA_009667805.1 Leptobrachium leishanense
ACATAGCGTCATGTCTCTCACACATAGCGTCCTCATGTCACTCACACATAGCGTCCTCATGTCACTCACACATAGCGTCCTCATGTCACTCACACATAGTGTCCTCATGTCTCTCACACATAGCGTCATGTCACTCACACATAGCGTCCTCATGTCACTCACACACATAGCGTCCTCATGTCACTCACACATAGTGTCCTCATGTCACTCACACATAGTGTCCTCATGTCACTCACACATAGCGTCCTCATGTCACTCACACATAGCGTCATGTCACTCACACATAGTGTCCTCATGTCACTCACACATAGTGTCCTCATGTCACTCACACATAGCGTCCTCATGTCACTCACACATAGCGTCATGTCACTCACACATAGCGTCCTCATGTCACTCACACATAGTGTCCTCATGTCTCTCACACATAGCGTCCTCATGTCACTCACACAGTGTCCTCATGTCACTCACACATAGTGTCCTCATGTCACTCACACATAGCGTCCTCATGTCTCTCACACATAGCGTCCTCATGTCTCTCACACATAGTGTCCTCATGTCACTCACACATAGCGTCCTCATGTCACTCACACATAGTGTCCTCATGTCACTCACACATAGTGTCCTCATGTCACTCACACATAGCGTCCTCATGTCACTCACACATAGTGTCCTCATGTCACTCACACATAGCGTCCTCATGTCACTCACACATAGTGTCCTCATGTCACTCACACATAGTGTCCTCATGTCACTCACACATAGCGTCCTCATGTCACTCACACATAGCGTCCTCATGTCACTCACACATAGTGTCCTCATGTCACTCACACATAGTGTCCTCATGTCACTCACACATAGCGTCCTCATGTCTCTCACACATAGTGTCCTCATGTCTCTCACACATAGCGTCATGTCACCCACACATAGCGTCCTCATGTCTCTCACACATAGTGTCCTCATGTCACTCACACATAGCGTCCTCATGTCACTCACACATAGCGTCCTCATGTCACTCACACATAGCGTCCTCATGTCACTCACACATAGTGTCCTCATGTCACTCACACATAGCGTCCTCATGTCACTCACACATAGCGTCCTCATGTCACTCACACATAGCGTCCTCATGTCACTCACACATAGTGTCCTCATGTCACTCACACATAGCGTCCTCATGTCACTCACACATAGCGTCCTCATGTCACTCACACATAGTGTCCTCATGTCACTCACACATAGCGTCATGTCACTCACACATAGCGTCCTCATGTCACTCACACATAGTGTCCTCATGTCACTCACACATAGTGTCCTCATGTCACTCACACATAGCGTCCTCATGTCACTCACACATAGTGTCATGTCACTCACACATAGTGTCCTCATGTCACTCACACATAGCGTCCTCATGTCACTCACACATAGCGTCCTCATGTCACTCACACATAGTGTCCTCATGTCTCTCACACATAGTGTCCTCATGTCACTCACACATAGTGTCATGTCACTCACACATAGCGTCCTCATGTCACTCACACATAGCGTCCTCATGTCGTCCTGTGTCTGTTGTACTTACACTATGGCTCCTCTGGCTTCCTGTACCAGCCCACCTCCATTCACTCCTCACCCCTCTGTCCGTCACGGCTCGGCCGGTCACCGGAAGAAATAGTAAAGCAGGCGGATTACGCTTAAGATTTTATTTAAGTCACTCTGTTTTCTCATTAATCCTCCTCCATTCGTCACGTTCCAGACTCCGGGCTCTTCTAGAACTCTGTTTATTGGGGTTAACTCTTTATAATTCGGTGTTGGTATAAATAGTTAAATACATAGCAGCACCATATTCCAGAGCGATGCACAGGGCGGATATAGGGACTGGTTGGCCACATGCCAGATCCTCTCACAGGGGGAATCTGGGGATTACACAGCGTTTCTCGGTATGAAGAAGCCACCATCGAGAGCCTGGGCATAAAGGGATGTGAAGACGGAGCCGGGTGGGTCGATGTGCTTCTCCCCTGGGGATCCTATAAATCTGGATTGACGTAGGTTTAGGAACCAGTCAAACACACGGCCTTTCCAACATAAAGACCTTTTTATAGGCTGTCTGCTTTAACACAACTGCATCCACTGTTTCCACATGGACATCCCACCACAACCGAGAAGCCAGGCCAGTAGGACCTTGTGTGGTGGTATGGACAGGCCATGATGCAGGCACTAGGGCCCTTCAGATGATTCCTGTGTAATGGAAAGAGGTGTCGGTGATGTGGCCGGCAGTAGAGCACTGGAATTTGCAGCAAACAATGGTTGTACCTTCTTCTTGCTGTGGGACTTCTGGTGCTTGGCAAGAGTTGAGCTGCGGCTGAAGGGTTTTCCGCACTCAAAGCAAGTGTAGGGTTTTTCACCGCTGTGGATGCGAGAGTGTATGGCGAGGTGTGAGTGCTGGATGAAGCTTTTTCCACAGTCAGCACATGTGTAGGGTTTCTCCTTGGTGTGGATCCTGGAATGAGTCATTAGGTACGTACTCCGACTGAAGCCTTTCCCACATTCTTGACAGGAATATGGTTTCTCCCCGGTGTGGGAGCGCAGGTGATTGTTATAATCGGAGCTTTGGATGAAGCTTTTCCCACATTCTGAGCAGGAATACGGCTTCTCCCCTGTATGAATTCTCTGGTGCCGCAGAAAAGCAGACTTGCACGGGCAGCCTTTACCACAGTAACTACAGATGTAGGAAGAAGACTTCTCCTGGGAATTCTGAGTTCTGCTCCAGCTGATGTCCTGAGAGCCAGGGGGTGCCCTTTCACATGGTTTGCCATTATCCCCTGCACCAGGGAGCAGTGGATCTGCCGTCATGGCAGCATTCATGCAGTCGGGGTTTGTTTTTGAGTCTTTTGAATTCTCAGACTTGGTGCAGAAATCGGCATTCTGGCTCTGAGGATTATCCTCCATTTTTACTGGGTTCGTTGCGTTCTCCGTTGAGGGGCTGGATGTTTGCGCATCTTCCATACATAAGATCTCTATTTTCTTGTTGTCAACAGGTTGGACGTTTCTCTTCCTGTGGTGGGATAATGGTCCGAGGTTCTCTCCAGAGGACTCATCATGCACCGGATATTTTTCAAGAGCATTTCGAGAAGATTTGCGTGAGATTTTCTTGTCGGATTTGTGCGATTTCTGACAGCTCTTCGTTTGTTGCAAATAACCCAGAGTTTCATCGTTTTCCATTTTTACCTCTATTTGTGGTGGATCTAAAGAACTTTCCTCATTTCCTTCTACAAGGGCCTCCCAGGAGAGCGCCTTCTCGTTTATATAGGTGCTTTGGTCGGTCTCCTTGTTCCTTTTTTTGTATACCTGGAACGTTTTCCTACGGTGGGATTTCTTATGTTTCAGGAGAGTGGAGCTCCGGCTAAAGCAGTTTCCACATTCAATGCAGATGTAGGGCTTCTCCCCGCTGTGTATCCGGAGGTGTAAGGACAGGTGGGAGTGCTGGATGAAGCTCTTACCGCACACTGTGCACAGATAGGGCTTCTCCTTGGTGTGCGTTCTGGAGTGAGTTACCAGGTACGTGCTGCGGCTGAAGTTCTTGCCACACTCGGCACATGAGTATGGTTTCTCCCCGGTGTGCGAGCGCATGTGATTGTTATAATCAGAGCTCTGGATGAAGCTTTTGCTGCATTCGGTGCAGTGATATGGTTTCTCTCCTGTATGGATCCTCTGGTGCCTGATGAAAGCAGATCGGCACGGGCAGCTCTTCCCACAGTAAGAACAAATGTAGGACTTTGAGGAGGACTTACCGTTGACATTGGACTCAACATTGATAAAGGAGTACTGTCCACCTGATGTCTCAGTCCCCAAGATATCTTGGAAGTCCAGCTGCTTCTCGAGGCAGTTAGAGGAACCACTGGCAGTGTTGGGGATATGGTCGTCTGTCCTTTCATTATCTGGTTTAGCTTGTTCATAGGAGTCAGACTTCTCTAAATCGGGCCGAGTAGAATTATCTATGGCCTCACTAGCCAGGCTGCGGAGATGTGCAATGATGCTGGAGATGTCACTGGGGCTTCGGTCAGCCTGGATGACCTTATCTGGGGAGGTCCTGGACAATGTAATCTGAAGGGTGCTGGTGCTGCACATTCCCCAACTTGACTCGCGGGAGCAGCACGAAGCAAGATCGCCGTCTGACTGTTGTATTCCTTGGGACATGAAATGTGGAGGGAGGAGGCCATTCTGGCTCGAGCTCAGGCAGCTGGTATCTGTGGAAAAGGAAAGAAAATGGTGGATTTTAGGGAAACGATCTTCTGATCTATAGGTGTCCTGCTGTTAAACTGTCCTGTAACATGGGCTGGATCTCAGCAGTTCTGGCTGCACATTCAGAATGATGTTAAAGAAAAGACCTCTGATCGGTCGGGGGAGGTTACTGGGTTCAACCGGACCATGAAGTGTATGGTAAAAAAACCTGGAATTTGCCAGAAAACTGTAATCCGATTCCTGGGGACTCCCTTAGCATGTCCTGCATGTAAGACAATGGAGTGGATTACTAGTGCGCACACTGACTGAGATCACATATGACATCATTATTATTAAAACCATGTTAACCTGCAACACCAGCTGCTTCAACATCCAGTATTATGTATATTATATGCACGGTCTGTCTGCATTAACCCCCGTGTGAAATGTCACACATAAGGAGACATCCAGCACAGAGAAAATCATGGGCTGTCAGGCTGAGGGGCTGATCAGACCTTTATATGGGACCGTGTGGGCCTGGAAATCCAAAAACGGATAAACAAGATCAGGCAAATGCTCAGCGCAGCGGCAGAATTATCCAGCAGCATGTCAAGGCCATGGAGGGAGAAGGGAAGGCCAGTCATTGTGTAAAAGTGCATGGACCAGGCATCACCCCGTTCAGATATCAGAGCGTGGCAGCGGCTCCTTCACCAGATGACGAAACTGATTGGACACTGAATAGTGACCCCATGGAAGTTCGCACCAAAACCTGTACTCACCAGAGAGAACGTTCGCTGTAGCTCCTCCCCTTACGGATGGCTGTAGTGCCCCCGAACATGTTTCTGCTCCTCGGTCAAGCATGGACACCATGTCAGACTGGACAGCCGAGGGCTCCGCCCCTAAAACAAAAACATGACCAGACCTCGTCAAACCACATGACTGGCTTGCGGAGAGGGAGGGTATTTTTACTCAATGTAGGTCCCTTGCCACCTTGCAATGAGCTGGAATTTATCCTCCTATAATGCCGACGAACACAGACTGCATGCATAGATGGCTATTATATGCACCTCATGGAGGAACCCACATCTAGGGTCTGCAGGGGAGGTGGGGGATATGACTGAAATTTATTACCCTCTCTGTGGAAGCGAGCATAGGGAGATCGTAGCTCAAACCTAAAACTTCAAACTCTTCAATGACCGAGACGTGTCAGGAGAGGAGACCATGATGAATGAGTGAGCGCCGACACCAGCCATTGCTAGGTACGATACCCACAATGCACTGCTACAACACAACCTTAGAGTAAGCGATACAAATCAACAGAGGTGCAAATAATCAAAAACTGTGTGACTTTGCAAGGTCAGGGCTGTCCCAGAGATAGACAATGAGAGAACACAATCCAAGGGAGCTTTTCACCACGGAAAGTCCACATCCGCCCCACGCAGCTGCTCTCCTGACCCGTACGATCAAACGGAGCGCCAAAAATTTTTATATCAGGCTTCGCGGCCAAAAACCCATTTACATGAGACAGCTGACATTTTATTTGTAAGAGCAAAAATTCCAGGAGATAAAAGGTGGCCGGGCCGGTGGACTTGTCAGACCCCGATTCCAAATATCCAAGAGCTTTTCTGGCCCCGGGCAGACCAGATAGACTGAATGCACGATAAGACCAACAAACCGAAGAAGAAGAGGTCCAGGTCAAATTCTCCATCATCTCGACTCTGCAGGGTCCCTTCTGACATTCTCCTCGCTCCTCCAGGTCCATTAAGTCCGTCAACTTTCAGGAAGCCACCAGAGCGCTGAAAGCACAAAAACCACTGGTGAGACACGGTACGTGATCTACAAAGTATAATATCTAATTACCTTAACAAGAGACGCGTGACAGAGGAAACCCACACGCACACTACCGAGAGCAGAGGAAATCCACACGCACACTACCGAGAGCAGAGGAAACCCACACGCACACTACCGAGAGCAGAGGAAATCCACACGCACACTACCGAGAGCAGAGGAAATCCACACGCACACTACAAGACAGCAGAGGAAACCCACACGCATACTACCGAGAGCAGAGGAAACCCACACGCACACTACCGAGAGCAGAGGAAATCCACACGCACACTACCCGACAGCAGAGGAAACCCACACGCATACTACCGAGAGCAGAGGAAACCCACACGCTCACTACCGACAGCAGAGGAAACCCACACGCACACTACCGACAGCAGAGGAAACCCACACGCACACTACCGACAGCAGAGGAAACCCACACGCACACTACCGACAGCAGAGGAAACCCACACGCACACCACCCGACAGCAGAGGAAACCCACACGCACACTACCGAGAGCAGAGGAAACCCACACGCACACTACCGAGAGCAGAGGAAATCCGCATGCACACTACCGAGAGCAGAGGAAACCCGCACGCAAACTACCGACAGCAGAGGAAACCCACACGCACACTACCAACAGCAGAGGAAACCCACACGCACACTACCGACAGCAGAGGAAACCCACACGCACACTACCGACAGCAGAGGAAACCCACACGCACACTACCGACAGCAGAGGAAACCCATACGTACACTACCAAGAGCAGAGGAAACCACACACGCACTACCTGTCGGGTACTGTGCGTTTAATGCCGCGCTCTGTGTAAAGCCGCGCTCTGTGTAACGCCATGCTGTGTAAAGCCGCGCTCTGTGTAATGCCGTGCTGTGTAATGCCGCGCTCTGTGTAAAGCCGCGCTCTGTGTAACGCCATGCTGTGTAACGCCATGCTGTGTAACGCCATGCTGTGTAACGCCGCGCTCTGTGTAACGCCGTGCTGTGTAACGCCATGCTGTGTAACGCCGCGCTCTGTGTAACGCCGTGCTGTGTAAAGCCGCGCTCTGTGTAAAGCCGCGCTCTGTGTAATGCCGTGCTGTGTAATGCCGCGCTCTGTGTAAAGCCGCGCTCTGTGTAACGCCATGCTGTGTAACGCCATGCTGTGTAACGCCGCGCTCTGTGTAACGCCGTGCTGTGTAATACCGCGCTCTATGTAAAGCCGCGCTCTGTGTAACGCCGTGCTGTGTAATGCCGCGCTCTGTGTAAAGCCGCGCTCTGTGTAACGCCGTGCTGTGTAACGCCACGCTGTGTAACGCCGCGCTCTGTGTAACGCCGTGCTGTGTAATACCGCGCTCTATGTAAAGCCGCGCTCTGTGTAACGCCGCTCTCTGTGTAACGCCGCGCTCTGTAAGGCCGTTTTGGAGCTGGTTCATTCATTTCCGGCCTGTGGTGGGCTCTCTGGCCTGGGACCACGGGCTCTGGCTGTGGTCTCCTGGGACGTGGCAGCATGTGACACGCTTTCAGCTATTATGAGGGAGCTCCGGCCATTCAATCCAGTCCGGCTCCATTCCCCCCTCCCTTTGCCTCAATGAGTGCGATAGATAGCTCTGCTCCCCTTCCACCTTGAGCGCACGGAAGGTGAGGCCGGGGAAATCACTGGCCACCACGCCAGAGCAGGAAAAGTGCTACCCGGCACCAGCTGTTTCCCACAGGAGTTGTCTGGAGTGACAGCTCCCTTCAACCAATCAGTGCACAGCTTGCTGCGGGCAGCACAATTCATGCACTGTCACCCAGCAGTGGCTGATGGAATCCTCTATGGTTGGCACAGATCAATTAGCGCGAGCCCTCGGGTTCTACCCATCCAGCAGGCTGACATCTCCCTGGACGCCGGGTCACTGTAAATACAGGGATTAGTGACAGCTGGGCGGGACGTGGCCATGATCAGAGATCTCTAGCACAGCTCCCGAGTGAAGCCGTCGCCGGCCCCTCTAATTGGATCTATAGCCCACACAGGGCTGTGAGCCGTTTCCAGCTTGGCCAGGCCGCTGTCTCCAAGTACAGCTCCCCGACCTGTCCACAGGCGGCGCCTGAGCCTCGATCGTGTGACAGTAAGGAATCCGTACTGAACCAAAGGGAGAAGGTCTCTGCCGGTGCGTGTGAGGAGAGCGAGAAGAAGCGGGCCTGTGTATCCGATATAGGAGGAATGCAATGGAGACGGCTGGAGGAGATCGGGGCCAAACTATGTGCATCTGATCACGGTGTCACCCCCTCCAGGCACAGGTTCGGTTTACTGATTTTCGGTCTTCGGCCGAGCTCAGAGCACATTTTCGGTTTCGATGCATCACTACGAGCAATATGCATAAAATATATGAGGGAAAAAAACCTTCCAATGTCAGAGACTGGGATAATATTCGCCTCGGTGTCTTTAATAAATTGATGACCTCACATCGTGTAATAGGGAACTCTGGGAATGTTAAGGGCGACTCACTATGCTCCTTCAAAAGGTGATTTACAGCTGAAAGGGAAACGCAAGGGATTGGTTAAAAGTTGGATTTATGGACCAATTTGTAGCCTCCATAAGGACGTCCGTCTGCAAACCTTTGGTGATTTATTTGGAATCAAAAGCTCCTATGAGGCGTAAGGACCCCCCACCTGCGTGAACCACCCGCATGAACCACCCGCCACCAGCGTGAACCGCCCACCACCAGCATGAACCATCCGCCACCATCGCGAACCACCCACCACGAGCGCAAACCACCCCCCACCAGCGCGAACCACCCCCCACCAGCGTGAACCACCCGCATGAACCACCCGCCACCAGCATGAACCATCCGCCACCATCGCGAACCACCCACCACGAGCGCAAACCACCCCCCACCAGCGCAAACCACCCCCCACCAGCGTGAACCACCCGCATGAACCACCCGCCACCAGCATGAACCATCCACCACCATCGCGAACCACCCACCATGAGCGCAAACCACCCGCCACCAGCGCGAACCACCCGCCACCAGCATGAACCACCCGCCACCAGCATGTACCATCCGCCACCATCGCAAACCACCCGCCACCGGCGTGAACCACCCACCACTGGCGCAAACCACCCGCATGAACCACCCACCACCAGCGCGAACCACCCGCCAGCGGCGCGAACCACCCGCCAGCTGCGTGAACCACCCGGCAGCTGCGTGAACCACCCGGCAGCTGCGTGAACCACGGATCTACATTTTCAAAAGGTGGTTTAAGAGGATTAGTGATAAGAAAAAGTTGGGGGGGGGGGGTCAGGAGGCGCAACTCGCTGCGAGACCATTTAACAAGAGGCAGACAGTGACGACATTAAACTCTGCGCATGTTTATTCTCACGAAAAAGTCTTCTGGGCGTCAGATCGGTGTCATGTCAGTTACTTAAAGGGCCAGTACCCCCAAAACATGAAATGATTTATTAAAGGGCCAGTACCCCAAAAATACAATGCTCTTATTGTGTTTATTTATGTTGCTGATATGTTGCGTGTGTTTGTTTTTCACTGTTTAGATAATATTTTCCTCTATACGGGTCACTGGGTGCATCCATTGTGTGATATTTTCCTCTATATGTGTCACTGGGTGCATCCATTGTGTGATATTTTCCTCTATATGTGTCACTGGGTGCATCCATTGTGTGATATTTTGTATCTTTCCATCACTTGCTCCTCACTGTGTGGCTTTGGCCATAGAATGGAGTGAATGGGTCAGTCACCGACTCACATCATTGGATTGTGTGGAATGTATTCACCAGGAGGCAGATTAGAAGATTTTTAAGCTCCCTGTCTTATCTCTAGGGCTGCAACTAACGATTGAGAATAATCGATTAGGTGGTCGATTAATCGATTCATCGGATAAAAAAATAAAATGATTTGTTTACTTAAAGGGACACTCTAAGCAACATGACCACCTAAGCTATTTTAGGTGGTCATGATGCCCGGAGTATCCTGCCCTCTGTCCCCCCTCCCTCCGCTCAGCCGATCAGCTGTAAATGCTGAAAACAGCTGAGAGAGGTGGAGAACTTTACTCCGCCCTCCCAGCTGTCAGTCAGCAGAGCGGGAATCATATTTCCCGCTTCTGCCGACTTTTGCCGAGTAGGAGACGTCATCGCGCTTTCAGCTTTCAGCGCGATGACGTCTCCAACTCACAGCAGAAGCTGGCGGCTCCCTCTGAGGGTTAGGGTTGCGCACATCCTCTTGCGCGCAACACTAATCCTCAGAGGGAGCCGGGAGGAAGCCTGCCGATTGGCTGGCTTACGTGAGAGGCGCGCATCTCACGTAAACCAGAAGCCAAGAAGCATCAAGAAGGACGGGAGCGGAAGAGGAGGGAGGTGAGTATGGAAAAAAAAAAAACGCCGCTGGAAAGAAGAGGATTTTAGGGTAAGTGTTACAGTTACACAAAAAAAAATAATAATAACTATTTATTAAGGGAATAGGGATAGGTTAGGATTAAAAACGGGGGGGGGGGGGGTGATTTTTTTGTTAGTGTTCCTTTTAAATAAGCAATTTGCGTATCTTGCGTACTTTCACACAGGGTATGTGAGTGCTTGGTCAGAGGGATGTGTTGATGTTGCGAGTGCTTGGTCAGAGAGATGGGTTGATGCTGCGAGCGCTTGGTCAGAGGGATGGGTGGATGCTGCGAGCGCTTGGTCAGAGGGATGGGTCGATGCTGCGAGCGCTTGGTCAGAGGGATGGGTCGATGCTGCGAGCGCTTGGTCAGAGGGATGGGTCGATGCTGCGAGCGCTTGGTCAGAGGGATGGGTCGATGCTGCGAGCGCTTGGTCAGAGGGATGGGTTGATGCTGTGAGCGCTTGGTCAGAGGGATGGGTTGATGCTGCGAGCGCTTGGTCAGAGGGATGGGTTGATGCTGCGAGAGCTTGGTCAGAGGGATGGGTCGATGCTGCGAGCACTTGGTCAGAGGGATGAGTTGAGACTTTATGTTCATTTATATCGTGTGATTTTAAATATATTTTACATTGGTGTAAATTGCGTAGCTTTAGTTTTAAATATACTTATATTTCTGTAGGTAAATGTGTTTCTGTGTAGCCAGTAAACAAGCTTGAGTAGTGTGTAATTTATGCAACAGGGCTTTTCCCCTTATCTGGCTGCATGTTTGATTCAAGAAGTCTGGGATAGTGTTTGTCTTTATCTATTGTTGTAACACATCAGATTAATGTAAATGTTGTGTGAGCTAAAGGCTAAAGAATGTAAAGAATGTTGTTTATTGTAAATATCTGACATAATGTAATTAGAGACTTTAGGTACATGTTCACCATTTGGTATGCAAATTCTAACTGAAGAGGACCTGAAGGAAGCCTGGAGTGGTCTTGGAACCAACCAATCAGAACTGTTGGGGTGGGCGGGAAGTTTGACTGTGCATTGCTGTATTTTGTATAAATATCCGGTGAAATCTTCCATAAAGAGAGAGGATCCTGTTGGAACATACAGCTCGCCTGGTGTCTCCTTCAGCTACGCTACAATACACTCAACCTCAGAAGGCACAGAGCGGCCTTCTGGAAATGCAAAGAGGCTCCAAGGCAGAGGTTCAGACCCAGCAGGTCTGAAGCTGCAGATCAGGCTGCTCGAGGCACTGAGCTCCAAGCAACTCAGAGGCCGGGCTGATCTTGGTAAGGGGGTATCTGGAGAGTCAGGACAGGCGGAAGAGAACAGTTCCATCACACTTGGTCAGAGGGATGGGTCGATGCTGCGAGTGATTGGTCAGAGGGATGGGTCGATGCTGCGAGCGATTGGTCAGAGGGATGGGTCGATGCTGCGAGCGATTGGTCAGAGGGATGGGTCGATGCTGCGAGCGCTTGGTCAGAGGGATGGGTCGATGCTGCGAGTGATTGGTCAGAGGGATGGGTCGATGCTGCGAGCGTTTGGTCAGAGGGATGGGTCGATGCTGCGAGCGCTTGGTCAGAGGGATGGGTCGATGCTGCGAGTGCTTGGTAAGAGGGATGGGTCGATGCTGCGAGTGATTGGTCAGAGGGATGGGTCGATGCTGCGAGTGCTTGGTCAGAGGGATGGGTCGATGCTGCGAGTACTTGGTAGAGGGATGGGTTGATGCTGCGAGCGCTTGGTCAGAGGGATGGGTCGATGCTGCGAGCGCTTGGTCAGAGGGATGGGTCGATGCTGCGAGTGCTTGGTAAGAGGGATGGGTCGATGCTGCGAGTGAATGGTCAGAGGGATGGGTCGATGCTGCGAGTGCTTGGTCAGAGGGATGGGTCGATGCTGCGAGTACTTGGTCAGAGGGATGGGTTGATGCTGCGAGCGCTTGGTCAGAGGGATGGGTCGATGCTGCGAGTGCTTGGTCAGAGGGATGGGTCGATGCTGCGAGCGCTTGGTCAGAGGGAGGGTCGATGCTGCGAGCGCTTGGTCAGAGGGATGAGTTGATGCTACATGCGCAGCTTAAGCCCATGTTTGCTTTCTCAAATGAATGCGGCTACAAACACTTGGTCATAGATGATGATGTCACCATGAAAACCGAGTTAATAAGCAAAAGTGGTCAGGGTGTGTAGAGTGTCCCTTTTAAATAATTTCGTGAACAAACTGAGTGGGAGGAGGGACTGGAGGTGGAAGGGAGTGACTTTGCTCAAGTGACTTGACCTGAGTGTGAGAGGGAGTGGGTATGGACAAAAGACCGGATCTGAGTGTGGGAGTGAGTTTGGGGAAAGGGACCAGACCAAAGAGAGGGAATGGCAGTTCCCAACCAAAAGAGGGTGTGGCATGGAGGGTGGGGTGGTGGCACAGGACTCCAGCTTCAAGTAAGGATAAAAAACAGGCATTCAGCTCCTTCACCCAGTGACAGTTTCCTATTGTTTGTGTTATAGTTCTGATACTGTTGTAAACGGCATAAAAACAAACTGGTTGTGTCTGACATAACTCTAGAACTAAATCATACCTAGTACAGCAGCGGCGCGTCTTCTGCAATCCGCTCCGAAGCTGAGGCTATTAACATTTAACTCAGTCTGACGCTAATGGTCCTGTGTGCATCACACACTGTTTAATCGATATGGAAATAGTTGTTTCAGCCCTACTTATCTCATTCAGCTGCCAGCTCTTATCTCAGGTAGCCTGGATAATACAATACACCCCCTGCTGCCTTATCTAAACATTCCTTCCTCCACCTCATTAAATGTTAAATAGTGTTGCATCGTGGGAAAAATCTAGAAACGGGAACCCAAAGATAAAATACCTAATTTTATTTTTCCTCTATACATGGGATTACTGAGACGGATAGCGGCTATATTCATCATAATATTTGGCCCTGATGGTAATAATTTCTTGTGGATAGTAATTGTACAGCGCTACTGTATACACATTCTAACTTGATTTGTTCTAAAGGTTCGTTAAAAGGTTAGAGTTGCCTTTTGTCTCTTCTCCAGCAGCTGCCTTTAAAGCTAGCGGAGTGTGATGTGGAAGGTAATTAAGAGACCTACAGGGCTAAACAGGGGAACATCCTGTGTCCCTTAGACCAGCAGGGGGGGGGGCAAGCTGACACCTCATGGAGGGGTAAAAAAGCAAGCACATCAAACGACTGTTCTCCCAGCCGGCACCGCCCTGTAACAAATGTATATTAAAAGAAACAAATGCGCTCCCCAGACTAGGAATTAACTTGAATTGAAATATCATAGAAATTGATCGCGACGTGTACTGAGCACGCCCGCGAATTATCAGGACGGTGGATTCTGGGAAGTGGGGGGGGCGCACAGCCTCTGCCCATGAAATCGGTCTAAGAATTAGTGTATAAAACCACGGATTAAAGTGCTGCTCAGGGCTGATTGTGTCTGTGGTCCAGGTGAAGCGGGAATTTGCCGTGTATCCAATCCCAGCCTCAGGGGTAACAGATTGCCTTTTAGTTTGCTGTTTGTAAGTATAGGTTCTGTTTGTTTAACCTCCCTGCTGGTCTAATTTTTTCAAAATTTCGTGTCTAAAAGCGTCTCAATTTTTTTTTAAAGGAAACGTGTTTTTGTACATAGTTAGCCTGTAATAATTAGTAATCACGCCCTGAAATCCGTGCAATCAAGAGTCCTTACTGGTAAAATCCTTTATAAATAAATCGTAAATACACCGAGTCCGATAAAGTTTGATACACGACATAATAATTTATTATCCCAAAAATAATTATCCAAAATAATGCAAATAAATGATATTCAATAAAATACAACAAAAAACACTGAAATCTGTCTGAGAACAAGGGTGAGACGATGTATGGTCTATTTCTTATCCTGTACTGCCACATAGTGGCCGTTCAAAAACATTACACTGTATAATCCAAAATGTAAACAGTAAAATTATTTTTTTTCTAAGTGTTCTGCCGATCCCGCCCACCCTGCACCGTGTGACTCGCAGGGAGCCTTCCAGGAAACAGCTCGCCGCGGGACAGCGAGGGAGCCAGGAGGAGGTGAGTATGCATCCAGCCCGAGTGTGGCTCAGGGTTACCGTTCGCGGTAGTGAAATTTAACCCCGAGTCACACTCGGGAATACCGCCAGGGAGGTTAATGCAGTTTTATTTTTCTGCTTGAGTGTGTATATCTTAATTGAAATGTTTTTTATTTCTGTAAATGCATTGTGTTTTTTTTATCATAATAAATATATCATTTATTAAGCTCTGCCTTTGTCTGATATAAGAACCTCGTTAACCCGAAGAGACGGGATTATAACAGTTTTTTCTTTTGAGCTCGGGACGATCTACTAAAAGTGAGTTGAGGTGAAGTCAGTCTTTTAAACGGTTTCTGTTTTGGGGGTGCATAATCAAACGGGGTCTCAGGTCAGTTCTGTTTCAGAGATTAGGCATCCTAGATATAGATATATCACTAAGTGACCTGTGATGGCAGTATTGGTAATTAAGGGAAGTGGGTGAAGGGATTGTGTGCTATGTAGTCATTATTCTGGGTCTAGTGAAGACGGATAGTGATTTTTAACCTTGCGTCCACTTCGCCGAGTCATGTGCCCTTCTGGAGTGAAGGCGGTACGTGACAATTACGTCAAAAGAAGAAAACCAGAAGCGGCATATGTTATAATGTGTTTATTAATACATTATACAAAACATAACACTTTATAATGTGTTAGTGTTCATAAAGTGTATATAACACATTATAAAAATATATTTATAAAGTGTTTTATAATGTATTTATAATGTATTTATAATGTGCTACATAATGTGTTTATAAAGTGTTTCTATTTGTAATGTAGTTACAGCTTATGTAAGTGGTTGTTAGGTACTCACTCTGTAAAGAGGTGCCTTGAAGTGGCGAGTGGTCTTACGTTGCAATGGCCATTGAAACAAAAAAAACACCTCAGTTTTGTTGTACATGGAACACATAGAAACAAGCGCAGATGACACCTTTTTTCCTTGTTAGGTTTTATACATTTACTGGGCTGTTACTCCTGGCAGTTGCTGCCGCTCCGGTGAGTATGGGCGCGACGCCATTTTTTCTGTATTAGTGTTCATAAAGTGTATATAACACATTATAAAACACTTTATAAATACATTATAAAAATATAATGTGCTACATAATGTGTTTATAAAGTGTTTCTATTTGTAATGTAGTTACAGCTTATGTAAGTGGTCGTGTCGCTTTTAATAAGGCAATAGGCCGGACGTGCACATCACTGACACCGTACGGTTCCGGTTGCGGGGGGGGGGAATAAGACTTGTTTAAGTTGCTGCTACAAGCTCTAAGTGTTGGATCATCAGACGCGACTTCCTTAGGACGGCGTCACGGAGCATTCTGTCACAGTACAATACTATAGACAGACCTGCTTGTAACGTGGTGTACGAATACACGGCGAATTATCATGAATCCACAATGTGTGGACGAGGCAGGGCCGAATCACCTGGCGTCAGCATCTGGGCACACCAGGCACACGTCCCATGCACTCTGAGGCTGTCGCTTCCTCAGGCTCCGTGGCCTCCTTTGTGTGATACAGACGGCATCGCGTTTCATGGAGGAGGCTCCGCTGGGATTAAATGGCTTCAGGGCGTTCACCCTCATTAACTCCTCAGCGTCTGAACTGGCCGCTCTGGCAGGAGATGCAGCGGAAATGACATGAAACCTAATGTTTGTGACAAAAACTGAACGAACATGCAGTAAATCAGAGGAGGATTTCCTGTATTGGTGAGACCCGCGCCAGTAACGCTGAGAACCGCGCCAGTAACGCCGAGACCCGCGCCAGTAACAGAGACCCGCGCCAGTAACGCCGAGACCCGCGCCAGTAACGCCGAGACCCGCGCCAGTAACGCTGAGAACCGCGCCAGTAACGCGAAGACCCGCGCCAGTAACAGAGACCCGCGCCAGTAACAGAGACCCGCGCCAGTAACGCCGAGACCCGCGCCAGTAACGCCGAGACCCGCGCCAGTAACGCCGAGACCCGCGCCAGTAACGCGAAGACCAGCGCCAGTAACAGAGACCCGCGCCAGTAACGCCGAGACCCGCGCCAGTAACGCCGAGACCCGCGCCAGTAACGCCGAGACCCGCGCCAGTAACGCGAAGACCAGCGCCAGTAACAGAGACCCGCGCCAGTAACGCTGAGAACCGCGCCAGTAACGCCGAGAACCGCGCCAGTAACGCCGAGAACCGCGCCAGTAACGCCGAGACACGCGCCAGTAACGCCTAGAACCGCGCCAGCAATGCCGAGAACCGCACCAGTAACACCGAGAACCGCGCCAGTAACAGAGAACCACGCCAGTAACAGAGAACCACGCCAGTAACGCCGAGACCCGCGCCAGTAACGCCGAGAACCGTGCCAGTAACACGAAGACCAGCGCCAGTAACACCGAGACACGCGCCAGTAATACCGAGACACGTGCCAGCAATGCCGAGAACCGCGCCAGTAACAGAGACCCGCGCCAGTAACGCCGAGACGTGCGCCAGTAACGCCTAGAACCGTGCCAGCAACGCTGAGACATACGCCAGTAACGCCGAGACATGCGCCAGTAACGCCGAGACACGCGCCAGTAACGCCGAGACACGCGCCAGTAACGCCGAGACCAGCGCCAGTAACGCCGAGACACGCACCAGTAACACGAGACACGCGCCAGTAACACGAGACACGCGCCAGTAACGCCGAGAACCGTGCCAGTAACGCGAAGACCAGCGCCAGTAACACCGAGACACGCGCCAGTAACGCCGAGACGTGCGCCAGTAATGCTTAGAGCCGTGCCAGCAATGCCGAGAACTGTGCCAGTAACAGAACCGCACCAGTAACACAGAGACCCGCGCCAGTAACGCCGAGACGTGCGCCAGTAACGCCGAGAACTGTGCCAGTAACGCGAAGACCAGCGCCAGTAACGCCGAGACACGCGCCAGTAACGCCTAGAACCGTGCCAGCAACGCTGAGACATACGCCAGTAACGCCGAGACCCGCGCCAGTAACGCCGAGAACCGTGCCAGTAACACGAAGACCAGCGCCAGTAACACCGAGACACGCGCCAGTAATACCGAGACACGCGCCAGCAATGCCGAGAACCGCGCCAGTAACAGAGACCCGCGCCAGTAACGCCGAGACGTGCGCCAGTAACGCAAAGACCAGCGCCAGTAACGCCGAGACACGCGCCAGTAACGCCGAGACCCGCGCCAGTAACGCCGAGACACGCGCCAGTAACGCTGAGACCCGCGCCAGTAACGCCGAGACCCGCGCCAGTAACGCAAAGACCAGCGCCAGTAACGCGAAGACCAGCGCCAGTAACGCCGAGACCCGCGCCAGTAACGTCGAGACACACGCCAGTAACACCGAGACACGCGCCAGTAACGCCTAGAACCGTGCCAGCAACGCTGAGACATACGCCAGTAACGCCGAGACATGCGCCAGTAACGCCGAGACACGCGCCAGTAACGCCGAGACACGCGCCAGTAACGCGTAGACCAGCGCCAGTAACGCCGAGACACGCACCAGTAACACGAGACACGCGCCAGTAACACGAGACACGCGCCAGTAACGCCGAGAACCGTGCCAGTAACGCGAAGACCAGCGCCAGTAACACCGAGACACGCGCCAGTAACGCCGAGACGTGCGCCAGTAATGCTTAGAGCCGTGCCAGCAATGCCGAGAACTGCGCCAGTAACAGAACCGCACCAGTAACACAGAGACCCGCGCCAGTAACGCCGAGACGTGCGCCAGTAACGCCGAGAACTGTGCCAGTAACGCGAAGACCAGCGCCAGTAACGCCGAGACACGCGCCAGTAACGCCGAGACATGCGCCAGTAACGCCGAGACACGCGCCAGTAACACCGAGACCCGCGCTAGTAATGTCGAGACCCGATCCAGTAACGCTGAGAACCGCGCCACCTGTGGAGCCTGGCGGCATCGCGGGTCAGCTGAGGGAGGCGGGCGCGTTCCGATAATGCGTGCCCGCTGGTCTTAAACCCGTGCCAGTAACGCGAAGACCCACGCCAGTAACGCCGAGACCCGCGCCAGTAACGCCGAGACACGTGCCAGTAATAGAGACACGCGCCAGTAATACCGAGACACACGCCAGTAACGCCGAGACACGCGCCAGTAACGCCGAGACACGCGCCAGTAACGCCGAGACACGCGCCAGTAACGCCGAGACACGCGCCAGTAACGCTGAGACACGCGCCAGTAACGCCGAGACACGCGCCAGTAACGCTGAGACACGCGCCAGTAACGCCGAGACACGCGCCAGCAACACCGAGACACGCGCCAGCAACACCGAGACACGCGCCAGTAACGCCGAGACACGCGCCAGCAACACCGAGACACGCGCCAGTAACGCCGAGACCCGTGCCAGCAACGCGAGACACGCGCCAGTAACGCCGAGACACGCGCCAGTAACGCCGAGACACGCGCCAGTAACGCCTAGAACCGTGCCAGCAACGCCGAGAACCGCGGAGTAGCTTAGAGTGTTCCCTTAATGCAAGACTAAAAACCAATACCCTACCTGCTGAATTTGTGCGTAACTGAACCACCAAGGAGGCGGCTTTCTAAAACTGGTTTATATGCTGAGAAAAGTAACTCAGGGAGCGCACAAAAGAAGGTAAACAAAGCACTCTCACCAGGTGTCAAAGGTGGGATACGATTGTAAAAATACTCATTTTGGGCATAAATTGAATAGAGAAATAATGCCCTAAAATGAGAGCAATAAAAGACAATTGTGCGATATCAAAGGGTCAGGTAGAGATATAACAGTAATTTGACAATTGGACACTCACAAGTCTGGAGCCTGTAGGGCTCACTATCTTCACTTGTAAGCCACTAAGGGGGGCTTCTCCCACCAAATCAATGGACCAAATGAGACCTTGAAATAAACAATAAGAGTATAGCACAGTATTGTTTGAAACCATGAGAAGGAATCAAAAATGCATAGAACCACTCACGTGTCTAAGAGCCTCCTAAAGGGGTGGCTCAGTAATAGTAGCTTTAGACCATATAGAGGAGGTCTCGCCCTTCTTGAATCCCAGGAGTAACAGGACCAGTGAAATATTTCACAAGTGAGACGATGGAGTACAGAAAAAATAAAAATATTTATTCAAATAAACAATAAAATAGGGGATTATAGACCGAAACGCGTTTCTCCTGCTGTCCTGCAGGCTTCCTCAGTCGGATATTACCCCTATACGTCCATGAGAAATCTTTTATAGTCGCCATCTCTGCCATACAGGAAAGCGTGGTGTTTGCGTGCGGGTCACCACTACTTCCGGTATGCGTTTCACCTTGCGGATGTCGGCATGCGGGTCACCGCTCCTTCCGGTTTGCGTCTCACTCCGTAGATATTGGATGGTTGTCGTCTCCCGTCTCGGTGTGTTGATGTAATGTCCACAGGCGAATCACAGCGGCTTCCGATCTACGTTCAAAGCATCTCGATGCTGAGTGATGGCATATGTCCACCTTTTGTCACACTGTGTGTTTGTTGTTAATATATTGTACTCATGTCCAATGGATGGTGGTTACAAGGTCAAATTATCAGAACTCAGGGGAAGCCAACCGATGATTTCCATCCCCCAAACAAGGAAAGAGAAATACATAGATCAAAAAATAAAAACATGATGTTTATCACATCTTACAAATTCACTTTAAAAGGTAAAGTATTTAAAAAGTGTCATGTAATACAAATAAGAAAACAGGTGACCAAATATGATATAATGAAAAAGTAATAAAGTGACATTGTATTGCAGACTAAAAATGCTACAGAAAATGACAAATTTCAAAGTCTGCATTGAGCCCTCCGGGGATAAGGGTATCCAGACTATGAATCCATCGCATCTCAGACCTGATAATTTTAGAATGCATATCGTCACCCCTCCTCCAATCGCGTGTGATTATTTCCAGTACCTGCAATTCCAGACCTTTTGGGATTGCAGTGATGAACATCCCTAAAATGTACCGATACGCTATGTTTTTCATAGCCTCGGGTAATGTTACACAAATGTTCATTGACTCTAATGTACAGTGCCCTAGAGGTCTGACCCACGGATCTCTTCCCACAGGGACATTTAAGCAGGTAGATAAATTGGTTAATTTTGAAGTTGGATTGACTACATGGAATATCTATCGTTTGGATCAATCTTTTGTGACTGCCTGTTTTCCTACATGCAATGCATTGCCCACAACCATAAAATCCCATTTTTAAACCAAAATGGTTGGTGATGGTGTCCTTATCTCGTAGATGATTTCTAACTAACTGGGGTCCAAGATCCCCCCCCCCCTATAAATAATGACAGGTTTATCAGGTAGAATAGCACTGAGTAAAGAATCCCGTTTTAGAATGGGCCAATTCCTTCTTATTGATTGTAGTCCAACACAAAAGGTAAAGCATCAGGCTCACTATTACGATGTGGTTTATATTCCAATAATGCAGTTCTATCCATGTCTAAAACCTGATTTTGTACAGTGAGTAAGTGATTTTGTTCGTATCCTTTAGCCGAAAACTCTTCAATTAGTCTCTGGGATTGGGACAGAAAAGCTTCTGTCTCGGTCCAATTTCTACGAATTTGTGTCATCTGTCTTTTAGGGACTGCTTTTAACCAAGGAGGATAATGATGACTATTGACATTTATATATCCGTTAACTTTCACATCTTTGAAGTGGGTACTAGTCTCAATTTTACCCTCCTTCACATAAATATTGAGATCAAGTTGATTTGTTCGCAACTAATATTATACTCCAATTTGATGCCCGAGAGTTGTTATTAAGATTTTTAATGGCCACTTGCGATGTGAGTTCGTTATACACCATTATTTCACACAAAGCTAGCTGCGAAGCAGTAGAATTTTTTCCCAACACAATTGGCCATTTCGAGAGTGAGCAAATTGATTTTATAAATGGAGGGAATCCGTTTGAGTCTACTGTGGGGTACAGCTCAAATGGGGGGTACCCTTCCCAGGATAAAGGTAGTCCCAATCGCAGGATTTCCTTACAATGTACAGCCCTCTGTACTTTTATTCAAGAGCTGCATACAGGTCAAGAAACAAAACAAAACAAAACAATACCCTTGCCTGTCCGGCACTAACTAAACAGTTAAGGTTTTCCCTCACTACCGTTTCAGACAACAAAGTGTATTCCAACCTTTCCTTTTTGCAGCCTGATCTCTGGTTCAGCTTGGCTCCCTCAGTAGCTGGTCTGAGTCCCAGGGTGGAGACCTGAATGAACCTCACTTCCTGCTTTTATTTTCCTCTAGCAGCACCCATCAATCAATTAAGCCTCCCCAGGGAAAACTGCAAAACCCCGAGATTTGTGTGCCCTGAGCTGAACCCAAAGTCCGGCCTGGAGTGCTAGTCCCAACAATATGACAAAACTCGAGGGGACACATACCGTCCCTCAAACACCACTCCTCTCCTCCCGTCACACTACATAATAATTATTTTTGGTATAATGACATCTACTATCTACAGACACAGGGTACGACAATGGGGGCGAGGTTTGCCCCCAGCTATGCCAATCTGTTCATTGGCATATACCTGCCCCAGAGTTTACAATCTAAGAGGAGTGGGTGACACACTAGGTGAGGACGAATTGGGTATTTGAAGTAGCGCGGTGCATGAGGGCTGGGTGGGAAGATGGAGTAAGAGATGTACAGTGGGGGATCATGGAGTGAGCTGATAGGCTTCTCTATAGTAATGTGTTTTCAGAGACTTCTTGAAGGACTGAAGAGACGGGGAGTGTCTGATGTTGAGGGGAGGGAGTTCCATAGAAAGGGAGCAGCTTGGGAGAAGTCCTGAAGACTAAAGCTGGGGGTGCGAGTACATGGAGCTGATAGCATCAGATCATTGGCCGAGTGAAGTGGTCGGGACGGGATGTACCTGTTAATAAGGGAGATGTAGGCAGCGGCGCAGCATGGAGAGCTTTGTATGTGACCAATAGAATGAATTGGATTCTAAAGGAAACAGGAGCCTGTGTAGAGATTGACTGAGGGGTGAGGTGTGAGAGGTGAGGTGTGAGAGGTGTGAGATGTGAGGAGTGAGAGGTGCCGGTGGGGAGGTGCGGTTCGGTGTATGAGTCGGGCACAGGCGTTCATTTCCTACCGCTCATATTCATGGTTGCGGGTGGCTGGAGCCAATCACAGCGGTCCTCCGAGACAACACCAAATTTTTATTGGATAATGCGTTAGGTACCCGGGTCATTGTGATGTCAGGAAGTAAACTTCCCTCCTTTTAATCAAGCAGTCAGCTAATTGCAGAAACCCTTTTATCGAAGAAGATGGCTAAAAGAAAAAAAGATGAGAAGTATCGTACTTTTCAGCAGGAATGGATAGAGGAATCCGCCGGGTGGAGAGAGCAGCTTATACAGTGTGTCTAATATGCAATGATAAAATTGCATTGATGAAACGGTCACATATAAAGCGGCACTTCGACACACTATATATTACATTTGCATCAAAATATCCTGCGGGGGACAGAAAGCATGTCAAGAGCTACTGTGCAGCGTGCAAGCTAGTCAGCAGCAACTCTGTGTTTGGACCCAACAGGGTGACTGGAATTCGGCTGGCTTTGCTGGGGCTTTAGCTATTGTGAGAAACGGAAAGTCATTCACAGATGGGGAGTTTGCCAAAACATTCATGTGATTGCAAGGTATGCTGTCGTGACGCACTACGTGAGGAAAGTCTTGCTGTTTTGCCTATGAAAGGGACAAGACGGGAGGATTTATGCAAGTCTTTCACTGAGTTCGCTAAAGAAAAAAATCTACCGATGGATAAACTGATTTGGGTGTGTACTGATGGTGCGCCGTGCATGGTGGGAAAACAAAGGATTCGTAGCGCTTCTTCGTGAACCTGAAAAGAGACCCTTCCTAAGATTTCACTGCATCCTACATCAGGACGCGCTTTGTGCTCAGATGTGTGGCGAGCAGCTTGGTGAGGTGATGTCGCTGGTCAGCTTTATTGTTGGCCGAACTTTAAATGATCGCCAGTTTAAAACATTGCTGGATGAAGTTGGGAAGAATTATCCTGGTCTGCTTCAGCAATGTGCGTTGGTTGTCCAGAGGGAAGGTGCTCAGCCGTTTCGCGGCTTGTCTGAGCGAGATCCAGACTTTTCTTGAAATGAAAACGTTGAGCATCCTGAGTTAGCTAACACTGAGTGGCTTCTGAAGTTCTTCTATCTGGTGGACATGACTGAACATCTGAACCAGCTCGATGTGAAAACGCAAGGCGTTGGAAATACAGTCTTATCCCTTCAACAAGCAGTGTTTGCATTTGAAAAGAAGCCAGAACTCTTCATCGCGACATTGAAAGCGGGCGATTACTACACTTTGAAAATCTGGGAGAGTTTAAAGACGCAGCAAGTGACCCTGCTCAACATCTTCAGCAGCCAGCGGGCGTCACATCTCATCTCCTGCACTCATTCAAAGCGCGCTGTGGAGAATTTCAGGAGCACACTCGTCTTTTTAAGTTCATCACCCATCCACACGAGTGTGAGTGGACAGCGCCGACCTGAGTTACACCCGATGTCTCCGGCAGAGATTGTGAGCTACGAGCTGCTGACCTGAAGGCCTCAGACGTGTGGGTGAATGAAGATTTGGAAAGACTTGCACGACAGCAGCAGAGTTGGCGAACAAACACAAGTGGGGAGAAATGAAAAACCCGCGGACCAGCTGATTGTCAAAACTTGGAAGGCGCTTCCGGTCACACACCCTGCAGCGTGTGAGTATTGCTGTACTGACAATGTGTGGCTCTACATATACATGTCAGGGGTCTATCTCACATCTAAAGAACATTAACACCAACCTACCATCATGTTTAACGGAGGGAAGTCTCAACGCCTGCATGAAGCTCAACCTCACCACGTATCAACCAGACTACAAAATCATCAGCAAAACCATGCAGCACCAGAAGCCGCATTGATTTATTCATCACTGGTTAGAATCGGCAAAACAAGGTTATTAAAAAGAATTCATTATTGTCCTTTAAAAGTCTTACATAAAATCCACACGTTTACTTGGATATAAGGTTAAACATATTGTATGGCTCTCACGGAATTACATTTTAAAATATGTGCCGTTCATTGTCTCTCAGGTTCCCGACCCCTGATCCAGCCATTAAGACCCCCGTATCTCCGGAGCCCCACGTATTGCAAATTGTAAAAAAAAAGCCAACTAACCTTTCGTTGCAGCCCTAGATCTGACCCCTGTGAGGGCACACCATGTACTAAAGGAAGCACACCATGTAATAAAGGAAGCACACCATGTACTAAAAGGAAACACACCATGTACTAAAGGAAGCACACCATGTACTAAAAGAAGCACACCATGTACTAAAAGGAAACACACCATGTACTAAAAGGAAACACACCATGTACTAAAAGGAAACACACCATGTACTAAAAGGAAGCACACCATGTACTAAAAGGAAGCACACCATGTACTAAAAGGAAACACACCATGTACTAAAAGGAAACACACCATGTACTAAAAGAAGCACACCATGTACTAAAAGGAAACACACCATGTACTAAAAGGAAGCACACCATGTACTAAAAGAAGCACACCATGTACTAAAAGGAAGCACACCATGTAATAAAGGAAGCACACCATGTACTAAAGGAAGCACACCATGTACTAAAAGAAGCACACCATGTACTAAAAGGAAACACACCATGTACTAAAAGGAAGCACACCATGTACTAAAAGGAAGCACACCATGTACTAAAAGGAAACACACCATGTACTAAAAGGAAACACACCATGTACTAAAAGAAGCACACCATGTACTAAAAGGAAACACACCATGTACTAAAAGGAAGCACACCATGTACTAAAAGAAGCACACCATGTACTAAAAGGAAGCACACCATGTAATAAAGGAAGCACACCATGTACTAAAGGAAGCACACCATGTACTAAAAGAAGCACACCATGTACTAAAAGGAAACACACCATGTACTAAAAGGAAGCACACCATGTACTAAAAGGAAGCACACCATGTACTAAAAGGAAACACACCATGTACTAAAAGGAAACACACCATGTACTAAAAGGAAACACACCATGTACTAAAAGGAAACACACCATGTACTAAAAGGAAGCACACCATGTACTAAAAGGAAGCACACCATGTAATAAAGGAAGCACACCATGTACTAAAGGAAGCACACCATGTACTAAAGGAAGCACACCATGTACTAAAAGGAAGCACACCATGTACTAAAAGGAAACACACCATGTACTAAAAGGAAACACACCATGTAATAAAGGAAACACACCATGTACTAAAAGGAAGCACACCATGTACTAAAAGGAAACACACCATGTACTAAAAGGAAACACACCATGTACTAAAGGAAACACACCATGTAATAAAGGAAACACACCATGTACTAAAAGGAAGCACACCATGTAATAAAGGAAACACACCATGTACTAAAAGGAAGCACACCATGTACTAAAAGGAAGCACACCATGTACTAAAAGGAAGCACACCATGTACTAAAAGGAAACACACCATGTACTAAAAGGAAACACACCATGTACTAAAAGGAAACACACCATGTACTAAAAGGAAACACACCATGTACTAAAAGGAAGCACACCATGTACTAAAAGGAAGCACACCATGTAATAAAGGAAGCACACCATGTACTAAAGGAAGCACACCATGTACTAAAGGAAGCACACCATGTACTAAAAGGAAGCACACCATGTACTAAAAGGAAACACACCATGTACTAAAAGGAAACACACCATGTAATAAAGGAAACACACCATGTACTAAAAGGAAGCACACCATGTACTAAAAGGAAACACACCATGTACTAAAAGGAAACACACCATGTACTAAAAGGAAACACACCATGTACTAAAAGGAAGCACACCATGTACTAAAGGAAACACACCATGTAATAAAGGAAACACACCATGTACTAAAAGGAAGCACACCATGTAATAAAGGAAACACACCATGTACTAAAAGGAAGCACACCATGTAATAAAGGAAGCACACCATGTACTAAAAGGAAACACACCATGTACTAAAAGGAAACACACCATGTACTAAAAGGAAGCACACCATGTACTAAAAGGAAGCACACCATGTACTAAAAGGAAACACACCATGTACTAAAAGGAAACACACCATGTACTAAAAGAAGCACACCATGTACTAAAAGGAAACACACCATGTACTAAAAGGAAGCACACCATGTACTAAAAGAAGCACACCATGTACTAAAAGGAAGCACACCATGTAATAAAGGAAGCACACCATGTACTAAAGGAAGCACACCATGTACTAAAAGAAGCACACCATGTACTAAAAGGAAACACACCATGTACTAAAAGGAAGCACACCATGTACTAAAAGGAAGCACACCATGTACTAAAAGGAAGCACACCATGTACTAAAAGGAAACACACCATGTACTAAAAGGAAACACACCATGTACTAAAAGGAAACACACCATGTACTAAAAGGAAACACACCATGTACTAAAAGGAAGCACACCATGTACTAAAAGGAAGCACACCATGTAATAAAGGAAGCACACCATGTACTAAAGGAAGCACACCATGTACTAAAGGAAGCACACCATGTACTAAAAGGAAGCACAACCATGTACTAAAAGGAAACACACCATGTACTAAAAGGAAACACACCATGTAATAAAGGAAACACACCATGTACTAAAAGGAAGCACACCATGTACTAAAAGGAAACACACCATGTACTAAAAGGAACACACCATGTACTAAAGGAAACACACCATGTACTAAAAGGAAGCACACCATGTACTAAAAGGAAGCACACCATGTACTAAAGAAACACACCATGTAATAAAGGAAACACACCATGTACTAAAAGGAAGCACACCATGTAATAAAGGAAACACACCATGTACTAAAAGGAAGCACACCATGTAATAAAGGAAGCACACCATGTACTAAAAGGAAACACACCATGTACTAAAAGGAAAACACCCATGTACTAAAAGGAAACACACCATGTACTAAAAGGAAACACACCATGTACTAAAAGGAAGCACACCATGTACTAAAAGGAAACACACCATGTACTAAAGGAAACACACCATGTACTAAAAGGAAGCACACCATGTACTAAAGGAAACACACCATGTAATAGGAAACACCATGTACTAAAAGGAGCACACCATGTAATAAAGGAAACACACCATGTACTAAAAGGAAGCACACCATGTAATAAAGGAAGCACACCATGTACTAAAGGAAGCACACCATGTACTAAAAGGAAGCACACCATGTACTAAAGGAAGCACACCATGTACTAAAGGAAGCACACCATGTACTAAAAGGAAACACACCATGTACTAAAAGGAAACAAGCACACCATGTACTAAAAGGAACACACCATGTACTAAAGGAAGCACACCATGTACTAAAAGGAAACACACCATGTACTAAAAGGAACACACCATGTACTAAAAGCACACCATGTAATAAAGGAAGCACACCATGTACTAAAAGGAAGCACACCATGTACTAAAAGGAAGCACACCATGTACTAAAAGGAACACACCATGTAATAAAAGAAACACACCATGTACTAAAAGGAAGCACACCATGTAATAAAGGAAACACCATGTACTAAAAGGAAGCACACCATGTACTAAAAGAAGCAACACCATGTACTAAAAGGAAGCACACCATGTACTAAAGGAAACACACCATGTACTAAAAGGAAACACACCATGTACTAAAAGGAAACACACCATGTACTAAAAGGAAACACACCATGTACTAAAAGGAACACACCATGTACTAAAAGGAAACACACCATGTACTAAAAGGAAGCACACCATGTACTAAAAGGAAGCACACCATGTACTAAAGGAAGCACACCATGTACTAAGGAAGCACACCATGTACTAAAGGAAGCACACCATGTACTAAAAGGAGAAGCACACCATGTACTAAAAGGAAACACACCATGTACTAAAAGGAAACACACCATGTAATAAAGGAAACACACCATGTACTAAAAGGAAGCACACCATGTACTAAAAGGAAACACACCATGTACTAAAAGGAAACACACCATGTACTAAAAGGAAACACACCATGTACTAAAAGGAAGCACACCATGTACTAAAGGAAACACACCATGTAATAAAGGAAACACACCATGTACTAAAAGGAAGCACACCATGTAATAAAGGAAACACACCATGTACTAAAAGGAAGCACACCATGTAATAAAGGAAGCACACCATGTACTAAAAGGAAACACACCATGTACTAAAAGGAAACACACCATGTACTAAAAGGAAACACACCATGTACTAAAAGGAAACACACCATGTACTAAAAGGAAGCACACCATGTACTAAAAGGAAACACACCATGTACTAAAAGGAAACACACCATGTACTAAAAGGAAACACACCATGTACTAAAAGGAAGCACACCATGTACTAAAGGAAACACACCATGTAATAAAGGAAACACACCATGTACTAAAAGGAAGCACACCATGTAATAAAGGAAACACACCATGTACTAAAAGGAAGCACACCATGTAATAAAGGAAGCACACCATGTACTAAAGGAAGCACACCATGTACTAAAAGGAAGCACACCATGTACTAAAAGGAAGCACACCATGTACTAAAGGAAGCACACCATGTACTAAAAGGAAACACACCATGTACTAAAAGGAAGCACACCATGTACTAAAAGGAAACACACCATGTACTAAAGGAAGCACACCATGTACTAAAAGGAAACACACCATGTACTAAAGGAAGCACACCATGTACTAAAAGGAAGCACACCATGTAATAAAGGAAGCACACCATGTACTAAAAGGAAGCACACCATGTACTAAAAGGAAGCACACCATGTACTAAAGGAAACACACCATGTAATAAAGGAAACACACCATGTACTAAAAGGAAGCACACCATGTAATAAAGGAAACACACCATGTACTAAAAGGAAGCACACCATGTACTAAAAGGAAGCACACCATGTACTAAAAGGAAACACACCATGTACTAAAAGGAAACACACCATGTACTAAAAGGAAACACACCATGTACTAAAAGGAAGCACACCATGTACTAAAAGGAAACACACCATGTACTAAAAGGAAGCACACCATGTAATAAAGGAAGCACACCATGTAATAAAGGAAGCACACCATGTACTAAAAGGAAACACACCATGTACTAAAAGGAAGCACACCATGTAATAAAGGAAGCACACCATGTACTAAAAGGAAACACACCATGTACTAAAAGGAAGCACACCATGTACTAAAGGAAGCACACCATGTACTAAAAGGAAACACACCATGTACTAAAGGAAGCACACCATGTACTAAAAGGAAGCACACCATGTAATAAAGGAAGCACACCATGTACTAAAAGGAAGCACACCATGTACTAAAAGGAAGCACACCATGTACTAAAAGGAAGCACACCATGTACTAAAGGAAACACACCATGTAATAAAGGAAACACACCATGTACTAAAAGGAAGCACACCATGTAATAAAGGAAACACACCATGTACTAAAAGGAAGCACACCATGTAATAAAGGAAACACACCATGTACTAAAAGGAAGCACACCATGTAATAAAGGAAGCACACCATGTACTAAAGGAAGCACACCATGTACTAAAAGGAAGCACACCATGTACTAAAAGGAAGCACACCATGTACTAAAGGAAGCACACCATGTACTAAAAGGAAACACACCATGTACTAAAAGGAAGCACACCATGTACTAAAAGGAAACACACCATGTACTAAAGGAAGCACACCATGTACTAAAAGGAAACACACCATGTACTAAAGGAAGCACACCATGTACTAAAAGGAAGCACACCATGTAATAAAGGAAGCACACCATGTACTAAAAGGAAGCACACCATGTACTAAAGGAAGCACACCATGTACTAAAGGAAACACACCATGTACTAAAAGGAAGCACACCATGTAATAAAGGAAGCACACCATGTACTAAAAGGAAACACACCATGTACTAAAAGGAAGCACACCATGTAATAAAGGAAACACACCATGTACTAAAAGGAAGCACACCATGTAATAAAGGAAACACACCATGTACTAAAAGGAAGCACACCATGTAATAAAGGAAGCACACCATGTACTAAAGGAAGCACACCATGTACTAAAAGGAAGCACACCATGTACTAAAAGGAAGCACACCATGTACTAAAAGGAAGCACACCATGTACTAAAGGAAGCACACCATGTACTAAAAGGAAGCACACCATGTACTAAAAGGAAACACACCATGTACTAAAGGAAGCACACCATGTACTAAAAGGAAACACACCATGTACTAAAGGAAGCACACCATGTACTAAAGAAAGCACACCATGTAATAAAGGAAGCACACCATGTACTAAAAGGAAGCACACCATGTACTAAAGGAAGCACACCATGTACTAAAGGAAACACACCATGTACTAAAAGGAAACACACCATGTACTAAAAGGAAGCACACCATGTACTAAAGGAAGCACACCATGTACTAAAGGAAGCACACCATGTACTAAAAGGAAGCACACCATGTAATAAAGGAAGCACACCATGTACTAAAAGGAAGCACACCATGTACTAAAAGGAAACACACCATGTACTAAAAGGAAACACACCATGTACTAAAAGGAAACACACCATGTACTAAAAGGAAACACACCATGTACTAAAAGGAAGCACACCATGTACTAAAAGGAAACACACCATGTACTAAAAGGAAGCACACCATGTACTAAAAGGAAGCACACCATGTACTAAAAGGAAACACACCATGTACTAAAGGAAGCACACCATGTACTAAAAGGAAGCACACCATGTACTAAAGGAAGCACACCATGTACTAAAGGAAGCACACCATGTACTAAAAGGAAGCACACCATGTACTAAAAGGAAACACACCATGTACTAAAAGGAAGCCAGGATGCACACCATGGAATAAAGGAAGCCAGGAAGGACACCATGAAGTAAAAGAAGCACAGCATGGAGTAAAGGAAGCACACCATGTAATAAAGGAAGCACACCATGTAATAAAGGAAGCACACCATGTAATAAAAGGAAAGCACACCATGTAATAAAGGAAGCACACCATGTAATAAAGGAAGCCAGGATGCACACTATGTAATAAAAGGAAGCCAGGATGCACACCATGTAATAAAAGGAAACCAGGATGCACACCATGTAATAAAAGGAAGCCAGGATGCACACCATGTAATAAAGGAAGCACACCATGTAATAAAGGAAGCACACCATGTAATAAAAGGAAGCCAGGATGCACACCCTGGAATAAAAGGAAGCCAGGATGCACACCATGGAATAAAAAGAAGCCAGGATGCACACCATGTAATAAAGGAAAAAACAAGTTTACTAGAATAGTAAAAAACAAAAGGAAAACGAATGTGTTTGTGTTCAATAAACATCGGAATATACATATAGCATAAATGCCGAAGGAGGAGCAACCAATATACATTTACTAATAATGCAGCACGGCCCCAGACATAGAGGACAACACAACTTAATCCTTGTAGTCTATGAAAAAGCCCCAACAGATATAGCGAGAGGTGTGATAGGATACAGCGAGAGGTGTGATAGGATACAGCGAGAGGTGTGATATGTTGCAGCAACAGGTACAGTGGCAAGACAAAGTATGTGAACCCTTTGGGATTACGTGGAGTTTTGCATGAATTGGTCATAAAATGTGCTCAGATCTTCATCTAAGTCACAACAATTTGAAAAACACAGTCTGCTTAAAATAATACAACACAAACATTATATGTTTTCATGTGTTTATTGAACAGAACATGTAAACATTCACAGTGCAGGGTGGAAAAAGTATGTGAACCCCTAGCCTAATGACTTCTCCAAGAGCTAATTGGAGCCAGGAGTGAGCCAACCTTGAGTCCAATCAGTGTGATATTATTGGATGTGTTGCTGAAAGCTGTCCTGCCCTTTAAAAACACACACCAGTTTTGGGTTTACTGGTTTCAAGAAGCACTGCCTGATGTGAACCATGCCTCGCAGAAAAGAGCTCTCAGAAGACCTACCATCAAGAATTGTTGACTTGCATGAAGCTGGAAAGGGTTACAAAAGTATCTCCAAAAGCCTTGATGTTCATGTGTTCACGGTAAGACAGACTGTCTACAAATGGAGAAAGTTCAGCACTGTTGCTACTCTCCCTAGGCGTGGTCGTCCTGTAAAATGACTGCAAGAGCACAGCGCAGAATGCTTAATGAGGTAAAGAAGAATCCTAGAGTGTCAGCTAAAGACTTACAGAAATCTCTGGCACATGCTAACACTTTTGTTGACACATGACATCTACAAGAAGGAAAACATTACACAAGAATGGAGTACATGGGAGGACACCACGGAGGAAGCCATTGCTGTCCAAAAAGAATATTGCAGCACGTTTGAAGTTTGCAAAAGAGCACCTGGATGTTCCACAGCACTACTGGCAAAATATTCTGTGGACAGATGAAACCAAAATTGAGTGGTTTGGAAAAAACACACAACACTATGTGTGGAGAAAAAAGGCACAGCACACCAACATCAAAACCTCATCCCCACTGTAAAACATGGCGGAGGGAGCATCATGGTTTGGGGCTGCTTTGCTGCCTCAGGGCCTGGACGGATTGTTGTCATTGATGGGAAAATGAATTCCAGAGTTTATCAAGACATTTTGCAGGAAAACGTAAGACCATCTGTCCGCCAACTGAAGCTCCGCAGAGGATGGGTGATGCAACAGGACAATGACCCAAAGCATACAAGTAATTCAACAAAAGAATGGCTTCAACAAAACAAAATACGCCTTCTGGAGTGGCCCAGTCAGAGTCCTGACATCAACCCGATTGAAATGCTGTGGCATGACCTTAAAGGGATACTCTAAGCAACATGACCACCTAAGCTATTTTAGGTGGTCATGATGCCCGGAGTATCCTGCCCTTTGTCCCCCCTCCCTCCGCTCAGCCGATCTGCAGAAAAGTCTGAAAACAGCTGAGAGAGGCGGAGGACTTTACTCCGCCCTCCCAGCTGTCAGTCAGCAGAGCGGGAATCATATTTCCCGCTTCTGCCGACTTTTGCCGAGTAGGAGACGTCATCGCGCTTTCAGCGCGATGACGTCTCCTACCCCCAGCAGAAGCTGGCGGCTCCCTCTTCGGGTTAGTGTTGCGCGCATCCTCTTGCGCGCAACACTAATCCTCAGAGGGAGCCGGGAGGAAGCCTGCCGATTGGCTGGCTTATGTGAGAGGCGCGCATGCGCGCTTCTCACGTAAACCAGAAGCCAAGACGCAGCAAGAAGAAGGACGGGAGCGGAAGAGGAGGGAGGTGAGTATAAAAAAAAAAAAAAACGCCGCTGGAAACCAGAGGATTTTAAGGTAAGTATTGCAGTTACAAGAAAAGAAAAAAAAAAGAAGGTTTTATTAAGGGAATAGGGATAGGTTAGGAAAAAAAAACGGGGGGTGATTTTTTTGTTGGAGTGTTCCTTTAAGAGAGTGATTCACACCAGACATCCCAAGAATGTTGCTACACTGAAACAGTTTTGTGAAGAAGAGTGGTCCAAAATTACTCCAGATCGTTGTGCAGGTCTGACCTGCAACTACAGGAAACGTTTGGTTGAGGTTATTGCTGCCAAAGGAGGGTCAACCAGTTATTAAGTCCAAAACGTTCACATACTTTTTCCACCCTGCACTGTGAATGTTTACATGTTCTGTTCAATAAACACATGAAAACATATAATGTTTGTGTTGTATTATTTTAAGCAGACTGTGTTTTTCAAATTGTTGTGACTTAGATGAAGATCTGAGAACATTTTATGACCAATTCATGCAAAACTCCACCGTAATCCCAAAGGGTTCACATACTTTTTCTTGCCACTGTATGATATAGCATGAGGTATAATATAAATAGAACTGTGGCCATGAGTATACTCACGAGTGCCTGGGTGCAAAGTCCAATAGACAATATGTAGACCAAGTGGAAAAGGACGCACACCAGGATTTAGGAAAAATAATAAAGGCAAAGTTTTATTCAATAAACATTAAAAAAGATGCCCAAATGCATCAAACCGACGTTTCGGCCCTCACAGGGGCCTTTATCACGTCGGTTTGATGCATTTGGGCATCTTTTTCAATGTTTATTGAATAAAACTTTGCTTTTATTATTTTTCCTAAGTCCTGGCGTCCTTTTCCACTTGGTCTACATGAGGTATAATATGATACAGCAACAGGTATGAGTTGCAGGGTCAGTGGGCGGGGTTATGATTAGAGGGTGGGAGTTGCACATCAGTGGGTGGAGTTATGTTGGTTAGAGGGTGGGAGTTGCACGGTCAGTGGGCGGGGTTTATGATTAGAGGGTGGGAGTTGCACATCAGTGGATGGAGTTATGATGGTTAGAGGGTGGGAGTTGCACGGTCAGTGGGCAGGGTTATGATGGTTAGTGGGTGGGAGTTGCAGGGTCAGTGGGCGGGGTCATGTTGGTCAGAGGGTGGGAGTTGCAGGGTCAGTGGGCGGGGTCATGTTGGTCAGAGGGTGGGAGTTGCAGGGTCAGTGGGTGGGGTTATAATGGCCAGAGGGTGGGAGTTGCAGGGTCAGTGGGTGGGGTTATAATGGTCAGAGGGTGGGAGTTGCAGGGTCAGTGGGTGGGGTTATAATGGTCAGAGGGTGGGAGTTGCAGGGTCAGTGGGTGGGGTTATAATGGTCAGAGGGTGGGAGTTGCAGGGTCAGTGGGTGGGATCATGTTGGTTAGAGGGTGGGAATTGCAGGGTCGGTGGGTGGGGTTATAATGGTCAGAGGGTGGGAGTTGCAGACAGTGGGCGGGATTATGATGATAGCGGGTGGGAGTTGCACGGTCAGTGGGCGGGGTTATGATGGTTAGTGGGTGGGAGTTGCACGGTCAGTGGGCGGGGTTATGATGGTTAGAGGGTGGGAGTTGCAGGGTCAGTGGGTGGGGTTATAATGGCCAGAGGGTGGGAGTTGCAGGGTCAGTGGGTGGGGTTATAATGGTCAGAGGGTGGGAGTTGCAGGGTCAGTGGGTGGGATCATGTTGGTTAGAGGGTGGGAATTGCAGGGTCGGTGGGTGGGGTTATAATGGTCAGAGGGTGGGAGTTGCAGTCAGTGGGCGGGATTATGATGCTAGCGGGTGGGAGTTTCACGTTCAGTGGGTGGGGTCATGTTGGTTAGAGGGTGGGAGCTGCAGGTCAGTGGGTGGAGTTATGATGGTTAGAGGTGCAGGGTCAGTGGGCGGGGTTATGATGGTTAGTGGGTGGGAGTTGCACGGTCAGTGGGCGGGGTCAGGTTGGTCAGAAAGTGGGAGTTGCAGGGTCAGTGGGTGGGGCTATGTCTGTTAATGGGAGGGGTTATGATATGTGGGTGGTAGTTACACGGTCAGTGGGCGGGGTCATGATGGTAGTGGGCGGCAGTTATAGGGTTAATGGAAGGGCCCACATAAGTGGGAGTGGCTATGTGGATAATATGTTGGTGGGCGGGGTTACGTGGAACAGCCAGGGAGGTACATATAACAGTGGGCGTGGTTATAGCATAGAGAGAGTCAGGTGACAGGATCAGACTTTTCCTTCCGGTTGGGGGAGGGGATTCTGTCCCCGCAGTAGGTCAGCGGCCCCTGTCTGGAAATGCCCTCCCGTCTATCCATCCCCCTCTGACCTGATGAGGGCCCCGCGGAGCTCAGCCTGTGTCCCAAGCGCTGACAGAGTCCAGGAAAGAGGAGTCGCGGTGCATGCAGGAGATTGTAGTCCCAGCTCTGTCTCATGCCCCTCATTTAGCAAAAGAGTGAACTTCATCTCCCGTCAAGCACCACGCTGCTCTGACAGCGGAATGCTAACAGTTGAGTGCATGCCGGGATTCGTAGTTTTCTTTGCCGGAAGCAGAGCTAGCAGTAAAGGAAGTAGCACTCCAACTCCCTGCGTTCACCGCGGCTTCTCCCCGCTCAGCTTTAGCAGTGCAGTCGGTCCATAGGGAGGTCAGGGGCGGGCCTAGCATTGGCAGGAAAGGGCGGGGCTTGGAGCAGCTTCCGTTGAGGGCAGCCTCCCTGTGCAGCTGCATCAAGGTAACAGTCACCTGGGCCTGACTGGGAGTGATGGGAGCTGAGACTGGGAGGTGATGGAGCTGAGGCTGGGAGGTGATGGGAGCTGAGGCTGGGAGGTGATTGGAGCTGAGGCTGGGAGGTGATGGGAGCTGAGGCTGGGAGGTGATGGAGCTGAGGCTGGGAGTGATGGGAGCTGAGGCTGGGAGGTGATGGGAGCTGAGGCTGGGAGTGATGGGAGCTGAGGCTGGGAGTGATGGGAGCTGAGGCTGGGAGGTGATGGAGCTGAGGCTGGGAGGTGATGGAGCTGAGGCTGGGAGGTGATGGAGCTGAGGCTGGGAGGTGATGGAGCTGAGGCTGGGAGGTGATGGAGCTGAGGCTGGGAGGTGATGGAGCTGAGGCTGGGAGGTGATGGGAGCTGAGGCTGGGAGGTGATGGGAGCTGAGGCTGGGAGGTGATGGGAGCTGAGGCTGGGAGGTGATGGGAGCTGAGGCTGGGAGGTGATGGGAGCTGAGGCTGGGAGGTGATGGGAGCTGAGGCTGGGAGGTGCTGGGAGTGATGGGAGCGCAGGCTGGTAGATGCTGGGAGTGTTGGGTGCTGAGACTGGGAGGTTGTGATGGAAACCCGCTCCTTCCGCCTGTCCTGGCTCTCCAGACACCCCCTTACTGATCAGCCTGGCCGCTGAGTTGCTCGAAATTCAGTGCCTTGAGCAGCCTGATCTGTAGCTCCAGACCTGCTTGGTCTGATCCTCTGCCTTGGAGCCTCTTTGAATTTCCAGAAGGCCGCTCTGTGCCTTCTGAGGGTGAGAGTGGGTACCCTGAATGAGACACCAGACAAACTGTATGTTCAAACAGGATTCTCTGACCTTTATTTAAAAAGCCACTATTTATGCTGAAGTCCAACAGGTATAATTTGCATAAACCAAATGACGAACATTGACCTACTAAACCTCTGATTACATTATGTCAGATACTTACAGTAAACATTCCTTTGCCTTCATATCACACATCATTTACATAATCTATTGTTCCAATAGATCAGATTACTTTTGCAGTCAAACACTGTCCCAGACTCATGACTCCTTAACCAGATAACAGAGACAAGCAATCTTGCATAATCACACATTACTCAAACATTCCACACAAAAGAGGGCATTGAACCTTGCTTCAGGTTGCATCTTTAAAACGCATCTCCACGTGCCCATTCACATACAGTAACTGAAGCGAAGCAATTTACAATACATTTAAACCAGGCAATATAAGTGAACATAAAGCCTTTCCCAAAGCAAATGTCTGTGTCTTTTGGGGTTTTTGCCAGGAAAATTAAAGTCTTGGGGTTTGAAGCGGGGAGCGCTCCCAGTCGGGTCTCCCGTGACCTTTCTGTGCATTTTATTGATGATTTCTGGTTCTTGCACAGGAATGAACGTCTTCCTCTCTCTGTGACTCCTTGTCCCGGCTCTGCGTCCTGGCACCGGCTCTGCGTCCTGGCACCGGCTCTGCGTCCTGGCACCGGCTCTGCGTCCTGGCACCGCAGCCTCTGAATCGCCTTTGTCGTCACGTTCCTCTCCCAGGTGAGCACGGCTTCGCGTCCAGTGAGGTGTGACAGACGGACGAACTCCCAAACCAACACATTGACATACTGCTTTATTTATGCAGCCGCCCGACCCACCGTGTTTACCTGGACACCTATTCCTCCTTAATGCAGAGGGGGAGCGCAGGAAGGAGCTGCCCTGTAACACGTAGAGGGGGAGCGCAGGAAGGAGCTGCCCTGTAACACGTAGAGGGGGAGCGCAGGAAGGAGCTGCCCTGTAATATGTAGAGGGGGAGCGCAGGAAGGAGCTGCCCTGTAATATGTAGAGGGGGAGTGTAACATGTAGAGGGGGAGCGCAGGAAGGAGCTGCCCTGTAACATGTAGAGGGGGAGCGCTGGAAGGAGCTGCCCTGTAATATGTAGAGGGGGAGCGCAGGAAGGAGCTGCCCTGTAATATGTAGAGGGGGAGTGTAACATGTAGAGGGGGAGCGCAGGAAGGAGCTGCCCTGTAATATGTAGAGGGGGAGTGTAACATGTAGAGGGGGAGCGCAGGAAGGAGCTGCCCTGTAACATGTAGAGGGGGAGCGCAGGAAGGAGCTGCCCTGTAACATGTAGAGGGGGAGCGCTGGAAGGAGCTGCCCTGTAATATGTAGAGGGGGAGCGCAGGAAGGAGCTGCCCTGTAACATGTAGAGGGGGAGCGCAGGAAGGAGCTGCCCTGTAATATGTAGAGGGGGAGTGCAGGAAGGAGCTGCCCTGTAACATGTAGAGGGGGAGCGCAGGAAGGAGCTGCCCTGTAACATGTAGAGGGGGAGCGCAAGAAGGAGCTGCCCTGTAACATGTAGAGGGGGAGCGCAGGAAGGAGCTGCCCTGTAATATGTAGAGGGGGAGCGCAGGAAGGAGCTGCCCTGTAATATGTAGAGGGGGAGCGCAGGAAGGAGCTGCCCTGTAACATGTAGAGGGGGAGCGCAGGAAGGAGCTGCCCTGTAACATGTAGAGGGGGAGCGCAGGAAGGAGCTGCCCTGTAACATGTAGAGGGGGAGCGCAGGAAGGAGCTGCCCTGTAATATGTAGAGGGGGAGCGCAGGAAGGAGCTGCCCTGTAACACGTAGAGGGGGAGCGCAGGAAGGAGCTGCCCTGTAACATGTAGAGGGGGAGTGCAGGAAGGATGTGCCCTGTGACATGCAGAGGGGGAGCGCAGGAAGGAGCTGCCCTGTAATATGTAGAGGGGGAGCGCAGGAAGGAGCTGCCCTGTAACACGTAGAGGGGGAGCGCAGGAAGGAGCTGCCCTGTAACATGTAGAGGGGGAGTGCAGGAAGGATGTGCCCTGTGACATGCAGAGGGGGAGCGCAGGAAGGAGGAGTTAAATATTTCACCCCCCCCCCCCCCGATTCTTTCAAAGCCTGTCTGTAATCCCGGGCTGTCTCGCTCCGCCCCGGCCAGATGTAATCCACTTCCATGTTGCAGCAAATAGGGTCAAAAAACCCCTTGAAATACACAATTTGCTGTAAGTCTGTAACATTTCCTTCTCCAACAGGCCCTACTTTATTCTATTGATTTATTTTGCATATATATATGATCAGTGATCAGTGATCAGTCGCATGGACGCCAGGAAATTGCAACGTAGGAATTTACTGATGACCCTCACAGAAAAACCTTTATATTTATTTTACGTAATAATCCCTTTTTAATCTATCGCCTGCCTCCTGCTTTCACTTGGCAAACACCAATACAGCCGGTCCAAGCCTCGAAGATCCAGAGGAAGATGGAAAAGAAGGGATTTGGCCACCTCTATGGGGCAAACAAGTGCATCAAGTGAGCCGGATATGCAATAGGCTCCCCAGCATGTAAGCAACCTGACCTTCCAGAAGAGGCTGCCTCTTCAATATCCACAACAAGGAACCAGTGACGCCCAAAACTACGAGGTTTTTTTCTTCTCCTGTGCGTTTAAAAGCATTGGAGCAGATCGAATCCAGCATTTTGGAGTGAAGGAGGTTTTTACCCTTTAGCATAATGTAAGAATTGGTCTGCAGAAGTTTGCTCAGGTTGTAGACCTGAACTACTGCACCACACACTTCTCTAGCACTAGAGGGCCCAATCGCTAGCGCACTGCTTTTACTAGATTGTATTTACTATATATATATTTATAATCCTTTTTGAACCTGCACAATTATTCACAACAGTGTAAGCGACATCTATTTTTATGCTCGTGGTCCTATTCAATACCAATGTGATGATCGCAATCACCTTTTTCCACTGATAACCTTTTTATGTCTTACATTCTATATCCTTTAAGCACAAAGCACTTTGGCTTTATTGCAACAGAACCTCATTGTTAGGTTTGCACAGATTGCACCACACACTTTTCACCACTAGAGGGCCTAATCACTAGCTGCTTGTCTTCTATTTAGTAGATACAATAAAATACATGTTTAATATTTTTCTTGAAATTGCACATTTATCTGTAACCGTGTAAGCTGTATTCTCTAATTGTTAGTGGTCTTACCCTAGACAAATGTGAGGATTATAATCACCTCTCTCCTTTTGAAAAGCATTTTTATATTTATGTATGCTATCATATATTCTTTAATTTGAGCACTAAGCATTTTGGTATCATCCCAACAGAACTTTATTGCCACTTCACATAGGTGCTACAGTATTTCACGTTATTATTATGTACAGCACCAAACAGAGGGAACCCTACACCATATGTTTTGATCTACCTCCAGGCGGGAGCAAAGCACTGCCTTATTACACTCAGGCGGCTGCTTACGCACGCACTAAATATAATTTTTAGGATTCACAAGGAGGGCGCTGACAAAGGGTACCCTTTTATTTCTACCAATTAAGATAAGATGTTTGATACGTGAACAAATCGAGAGCTATTTGTACAAATAGTTTCAAATGGACTGAGAGGGGGGTACATCTTGTCCCAGCCATGGGGTGGACCGGAGGAAATGTTGCAGCTCAGAATATTGGAACCCAACCATCAGTCTGTTAATGGTGGCAGGAGGTGCTAGTGACTGTACAGGCAGTAACCTGACACCATCTACCACCGCGTCCATCGGGATATAAGGTGCCCACACCATCTCATCTAGGAAAGTAGGGGTCAAACCAGGTGGGAACAGTGGATTGTGTGTGACAGGGAGAGACAAGAGACTATCGTCGTCAGCCACAAAGTAAGGACATGCTTCCTCCATAGAGCCACCAAAGGGCCCAAGACTGGATGACTTTGCTTTGCAGTCCCAGCAGGAAATGTAATTCCATGACGTGCCAATTGACATGGCTTCCGGGTGGATGTACAAGTTGATGAACAGGTTTGTGTACACTGCTCTTTCTGGAGTCAGGTCTGTGCATTGTTACCTGCAGTGACACTGTATGAAGATAATATCCCCCCCTGGCAAAATGAGGATTCGGTGTGCACCCTCCCAGGGACAAACCTTACTACCACAATAAAAGCTCCAGGAAATGCCCCTCTGGCAGCGCTGTCATCGGAGCCCTGTGCCCCAGCTGTGATTGGCTGCTGACATGCGAGTGAGTGGCGGCCAAATAGAGTATGACGCTGTGGGCACAGGACGTAGTGTTGCCTGGATGCGCTTGCCGCTGGTTCAGTTTAGATCGCTGAGCCCGTGTCTCTGTCTCTTCCAGGCAGACGTGATGAACAATCAACGGGAGAGGACGTTTGTGTGGGTACATCCACCCTCAGACGAGGATACGGTTGAAAGACCATATGTGGGTAAGTGGAGAGATTTCCAGTGTAACCCGAGGCCAGGGAAATGGGTGCACAGGGCCGGAGCACAATGGATGGATGAGTAAATACCATGTGCAAAGAATTATGGGGAGAAGAGGGGGAACGGGGGGAGGTGGCAGTGGGGGGGTAGGAGGGGCAGACGGGAGGAAAGGGAGCGGAGGTGGGGAGGAAGGGGGAGGGGGCAGAGTGAGGGGAGGTGGTAGATGGTGTATTGCCTAATCAGCAATTTATTTAATCAACAAGACTGAAAGTAAAGGGGAAAACTATATTAAACTGTTAGTGAAAACAATATATATATTCAATTAAATATTAGGCAAATACATCCAAACCTCAAGAACATTTTTGAAACCAGTTTATCACAGAAACCAACACACATGTAAATCTAAATCAATGCATAGGTTACTCAATTTACGCATCAACCTGAAGCATCATGGTATTCAGACGGTATCCCTTAACAAATTACTGTAGGAAGATCACATGTGACAATCAGGAACATTACACATATTAATGAACATCACTGTAGTTCATTAGTTAAGAATAATCCTTTAAACGTCAAATGCTGAGCGTAATGAGACACGTGGTTGATATTAAAGCATTGGCTGAAATAACTTTGGTACAAATATTTCATTAAGGTAGTCAACCCATTGAGCTGCAATGCAAATGCTGAGTCTGGCTGAGAGTAATGAGACACACCTAGATGACAAACGATGGCAAATGACAACAAAAGAACCCTGCTACAAATTTGTTAGTCGATAAACACAAGACACTGATATTATTAGAATAAATGCCTAATCAATATAAACTAATAGCAATTAGTATATCAATTAGTACAGAATGGTATAAAAAGCTAAATAGTCAATTGATACATTACCGAAAAAGCTTCATCGTTCTGGATACACGCCTGATTTGGGGTCTCCTTTTCAATAGCGACCTGAGAGACTGAGACTTCCTTCTCTTCTGCCCTTGATCATTATGCCCTTCTTTTCTAAAAGTCCAAACACACGAGAGTTCATGCTCCACTGACTGAGAAAAGTTGACCAGACTTGTTCCCAAGGTGTCCTTAATTAAGATTAATCTATGAGAATTCTCTTGCATGTTTGTCTTTGTATCAAATTCGGCAACTAGGGAAACTATAAATTGTCTTGCAATCAGATAAACATTACAACCATCTGGTTTTCTCTTGCATCTTATCTCCCTATTGTTAATATATAAATATTGCCATGGCATCCTGGGACCACTGACTTCTCACAGACACTATAATGAACTCACATTTAACCCTAAACCATGAGAATCAACAGTCCGTAAGATCTGATCAATCATTTCTACATATTGGGCTTATTGGTTTGTATTTTAACACAGGGGAGAGAGGCGGCAGCGGGGGGAAGGGGAGAGGCGGCGGATGGGGGAACGGGGCGGTGGTGGAGGGGGGGACTTGGATTGTGATGGGCAGGTGAAACTGATTTAGAAGTTGAAGCCTAGCTGTGTCCTCTGAGGATTTGCAGACGCTGTCCTTGGTGTTGGTTAGTTTCCCTTGATGTCTCCTTTCTCTCTCGTCCTGGCGGCATCCTCACTGTAGTCAGAACTCAGATTGCCCCTTCTGTCCCTCTCGTCCTGGCGGCATCCTCACTGTTGTCAGATCTCGGGTTGTCCCTCTTGTCCTGGCGGCATCCACATGGTAGTCTGTGTTAAATTATAACCATAATCAAACAAAAACAATTTGTCCTATTATAATTACCATATATGGAATCCCAAAAAGTCTGTCATTTCTTTCTCATATATCAAAATGAAGTAAGACGTTGCGCTACACTGATCAGCGGAGACAGTAAAATCAACCACACACAGGATATGGCTGCTTCGTGTTATATATTTTGTTGTTAGTCAGACCAGTTTATTAGTTCAACATCCAATAGAAACGTTTGTTGTAGACAAGAGGTTCCTATTCACCCCACATAGGAATGTGATATAATAGCCAATCAGAGCAGATACATTTCTACACTTAATATAAGAAAGACTTTAAAGGAAATGTGGCTAAATTCCGCAGGCCAACATGCTATGTAAGAAAAGACTGTCTACATACAGAATTGACACTTAAAATGGGCTGTGACCCCCCCCCCCCCTTTCTATCAGAACAGGCTTTTCACACTAATGCATATTGAAATATAGTACGTATTTCAATCACAGGAAATTTATATTCATACAGGAAATTAAAATCCAACAGTCTGATTTCAGATTGCAAAAAAAGTTCAACTGAGGGAAGATCTCCCCTAGTGTCCTTATTAAAACATAGCTTTTAATCAAATAGTTAAAATGACTCAATTGAGATATCTCTATGAAAAAATGAAAACACATACAACTTGTAGAACTATGGATTGCCAGTATTTGATTACAAGTGATATCCATCGATATAATATTTCAAGCAATGTTAGTGTTCTTATTAGACCAAAGTGCCTTATTTCTTTTAAATGAGCAGCACAATATCACTAGAACCAATAAAAGTGTTTTAACACAAGTACTCTGCATGCACCGAATCCTGCTAAACATAGATCTACATTACTTCTGCTCTCCTTAATATCGTGCTGCTCATTTAAAAGAAATAAGGCACTTTGTTCTAATAAGAACACGAACACTGCTGGAAATATTATATCGGTGGATATCACTTGTAATCAAATACTGGCAATCCATAGTTCTACAAGTTGTATGTGTTTTCATTTTTTCTTAGAGATCTCAATTGAGTCATGGTTTAATAAGGACACTAGGGGGATCTTCCCTCAGTTGAGGAACTTTTTTTTGTGTTTAATTTTGGTGTTTAATCACCTTCTCCCTATTGTTCTCACGTTCTAATTACGATTGGGTTTTCCATAAATCCCAGATCTCAGATTGCCCCTTCTCTCCTGCTCCTCCTTGCTTTACCTGGTGGCATTCTTTACAATCTGGGCTTTGTTGTCCTTTTCAGAGGGCTTTGGCCCCATTAACGGCGATGAAGACGGCAGCATATTTATGGAGCAGTGCGGGGTGCTCCTGGAGTGTCACGATGACGTCTCGGATTCACCCCCTGGTGAGGAGAGCGAAGAGAGCCTGTTTGAATCGGAGAAGAAGGAGCTTCTGTCCGGCAGTTCTCCTGTGAAGCCGGGCACCAGCGGCAAGAGTCAGAACAAACTCTCCAACATCATCGCCCACCTTCAGAACCTGGCGAGCGAGCGGGAGTCCACACGGAGAGAGAACGTAGGGGAAGATGAAAGTGAATTCCAGATGGAGGAGAGCCCTTACACCTTCACTACTGATGAGATGACCTTTGAAGAGCAAACGGAAGACCCGTCCTCCCCTAGGGCCCACTCATCGGATCAAAGGCTAAAGGCGTTTAAAGCCATAAAAATCTTACAGGACACGGACTCAAAGGACAAAAAGTACATTTGTGTGGAGTGTGGCAAAACGAGCCGCTATAAGTCTGCGTACCTGAGGCACAAGCGGACACACACGGGCGAGAAGCCGTTTTGTTGCGCGGATTGTGGGAAATGCTTTCGGAGAAGCTCCCAGCTTGTGACGCACCAGAGGATTCACACCGGCGAGAAACCGTACACCTGCTTACGCTGCGGCAAGAGCTTCAGCTGCAACTCCACCCTGGTGACCCACCAGAGAACCCACACCGGGGAGAAACCTTACATCTGCTTGGAGTGCGGCAAGGGTTTCATCCACAGCTCTGACTACAACCGGCACCACCGGGTCCACCGAGGGGAGAAGCGCTACACGTGTAAGGAGTGTGGAAAGAGCTTCAGCCAAAGTTCCTACCTGGTGATCCACCAGCGCATTCACACAGGCGAGAAGCCGTTCGTGTGTAACGAATGTGGGAAGTGCTTTAGCCGCAATTCATCGCTGGTGACTCACCAGAGGGTGCACACCGGTGAAAGGCCGTACACCTGTGCCGAATGCGGCAAGAGCTTTCGCCAAAGCTCCCATCTCCTTATTCATCAGAGGACCCACACCCCGGACAGTCACCTGGCGCTGCGTGCCATGATGTGAGACGATATCACTGGGTTCGCCGGAGGGGGGGGGGGGGTTGGTAGCCACCGGTTTCCAAAGATAGTATGTAGGTACCTCCCGAAATTCTCTGCCAAGGGCTAAATCAGAGCAGTCTGACGCCATGGACGTCTTGGTGCTAATGGAGACCTGTCAGAGGAACCAGTGACTGCCGCTGTATGCAGCGTAGTGACTTTTGCGCCAGATCGGCCCTAGCGCCTCGTGATGGTCACTCCCCCCACCTCCCCAGGCCGGCCTCGCCCGGTCTATTTAAACCCTTTGCTAGGATTGCCCTGTGAGCCATGTTAGTGGTCTGGTTGCCCCCTGCATCGCACCGGTTGCATGCTTCCCTTGCCCGTCCCAAGCCGCTCTCTCCATGCACCATCTTACTCTGTTCAGGGTTTTCTTTCATTTTAAAATGTGACAAACGATAAGTTCCTCTTGTGTTTCTCCGTTCTGCTCGGCGCTGTCCTGGAGGAGAAACCGTGCTCTGCCGTCGACATTTTATCAGATTAGGGTCAAAACCTGTCCCCGACATAACCCCTCGTTTCATCTCCATCAGCAGCCAAGCATGGGGTGCGGGAGAGAAGGGGCCCAGGGCAGGAGATGGGATTTTGGGGAGAACCAGAGGGGGAGATGGAGTCTTTGGCAGAAAGATGTGATATCAGGTGGGGAGAGATGGCACATAAGGGTGAGATGGAGTTGGAGGGGCCCTTGGGGTGTGCAGGTACAGGTGTCCATACATTGGGCTGTTTTTGGGCTTCCCGGGTCTGGCTGTTTGGCGCCTGTCCTACAGGAACGTGTTTGTGATGGTTCTCACACCGTCTCCTCCAGGCCACTCGTGCTGACCCTGATCCCGTTTATTTCCTACACACAATGTAAACACAATGACCCCCGTTACACTCATTACCCCTCCGCTGCCCCCTGCTATTCACCATGGGGGGGCCTCTGTCGCCCATGTGTTCCTTTTAAATGATGATTTGCACAAAGATTTTAATAAATGTTCTTGAAGTGAAAGGAGCAGGTGCTCGCGTGGCTTTAGCTTGTGGCCCCTGGGGGAGCGGGGCTGAATGAAGACATCGGAGGGATGTTTGGTTTTTTCTCTCTCATAATATGATCCAGATCTATTGTGGTTTTATCTGGAAAGCCGGATTCTGGGTGATGTGTTACAGGTCTGCTTCATGGGGGGGACCTGTTAATTCAGACTCTGAGTGCAGCCAGGATCCAGGCACGTGTGGCCAGGGTCTGGAGGTGAGGGCCGGCAGCACGTGGGGCCGAGGTCTGGAGGAGGTGAGGGCGGCAGCACGCCGGGTCTGGATCCGGTGGAGGTGAGGGCCGGCAGCACGCCGGGTCAGGGTCTGGAGCAGGTGAGGGCCGGCAGCACGCCGGGTCTGGAGGAGGTGAGGGCCGGCAGCACGCCGGGTCTGGAGGAGGTGAGGGCCGGCAGCACGCCGGGTCTGGAGGAGGTGAGGGCCGGCAGCACGCCGGGTCTGGAGGAGGTGAGGGCCGGCAGCACGCCGGGTCTGGATCCGGTGGAGGTGAGGTCCGGCAGCACGCCGGGTCTGGATCCGGTGGAGGTGAGGGCCGGCAGCACGCCGGGTCTGGATCCGGTGGAGGTGAGGGCCGGCAGCACGCCGGGTCTGGATCCGGTGGAGGTGAGGGCCGGCAGCACGCCGGGTCTGGATCCGGTGGAGGTGAGGGCCGGCAGCACGCCGGGTCTGGATCCGGTGGAGGTGAGGGCCGGCAGCACGCCGGTCTGGATCCGGTGGAGGTGTGGGCCGGCAGCACGCAGGGTCTGGATCCGGTGGAGGTGAGGGCCGGCAGCACGCCGGGTCTGGATCCGGTGGAGGTGAGGGCCGGCAGCACGCCGGGTCTGGATCCGGTGGAGGTGTGGGCCGGCAGCACGCCGGGTCTGGATCCGGTGGAGGTGTGGGCCGGCAGCACGCCGGGTCTGGATCCGGTGGAGGTGTGGGCCGGCAGCACGCCGGGTCTGGATCCGGTGGAGGTGTGGGCCGGCAGCACGCCGGGTCTGGATCCGGTGGAGGTGTGGGCCGGCAGCACGCCGGGTCTGGATCCGGTGGAGGTGTGGGCCGGCAGCACGCCGGCTCTGGATCGGTGGAGGTGTGGGCCGGCAGCACGCCGGGTCTGGATCCGGTGGAGGTGTGGGCCGGCAGCACGCCGGGTCTGGATCCGGTGGAGGTGTGGGCCGGCAGCACGCCGGGTCTGGATCCGGTGGAGGTGTGGGCCGGCAGCACGCCGGGTCTGGATCCGGTGGAGGTGTGGGCCGGCAGCACGCCGGGTCTGGATCCGGTGGAGGTGTGGGCCGGCAGCACGCCGGGTCTGGATCCGGTGGAGGTGTGGGCCGGCAGCACGCCGGGTCTGGATCCGGTGGAGGTGTGGGCCGGCAGCACGCCGGGTCTGGATCCGGTGGAGGTGTGGGCCGGCAGCACGCCGGGTCTGGATCCGGTGGAGGTGTGGGCCGGCAGCACGCCGGGTCTGGATCCGGTGGAGGTGTGGGCCGGCAGCACGCCGGGTCTGGATCCGGTGGAGGTGTGGGCCGGCAGCACGCCGGGTCTGGATCCGGTGGAGGTGTGGGCCGGCAGCACGCCGGGTCTGGATCCGGTGGAGGTGTGGGCCGGCAGCACGCCGGGTCTGGATCCGGTGGAGGTGTGGGCCGGCAGCACGCCGGGTCTGGATCCGGTGGAGGTGAGGGCCGGCAGCACGCCGGGTCTGGATCCGGTGGAGTTGAGGGCCGGCAGCACGCCGGGTCAGGGTCTGGAGCAGGTGAGGGCCGGCAGCATGTGGGGCCGGGGTTAACAACAACATGGCAATAGTAAAGCAGCGAGAATAAATTATGATACAGAAACAAATGACAAGTGTGTATTCATTAAACAAGTAAAAGATATAAAGTGCAAAAACTAAAAAGTGAACAATAGATGTCCATTATGTTGACGCTCAGGTTTTTTTGGTCTGGCTGACTGTACCTGTATTTTGATTCCCATATTTCCTTTTTTTTTTTTTTTTTTTCTACATCCTTAAAAAAAACGGACCGTGTGGTGTGTGACGGAACCGTTCTCTTCCGCCTATCCTGACTCTCCAGACACCCTTTCGTTGCGGTCAGCCCGGCTACTGGGAGCGCTGTCCTCAGCGACTCGAGCAGCTTGATCCACCTGCTTCTGATTCTCTGCCCTGGAGCCGTTAGGAATTTCCAGAAGGCTGCTCGGTGCCTTTTGAGGTTGAGTGTATTGTAGCGTGGCTGAAATAAAACAGGATTATCTCTCTGTCTCAGGTCTCAGAGAGTTCTGACTTTTAATGAACAAAAACGCCACCATTTATGCTGAAATCCAACCGCCATAATTTGCATAAATGACGCACATCGTCCTACTAAAATGCTAATTACATTATGTCAGATATTTACAATAAACATTCTTTAGCCTTTAGCTCACACAACATTTACATAATCTATTGTTCTAACACTTCAGATTAAAGACAAACACTATCACAGACTTCTTGAATCAAACATGCAGCCAGATAAGGGGAAAAGCCCTGTTGCATAAATTACACAGCAGTAAAACTTGTTTACTGACTATACAGAAACACATTTACCTACAGGAATATAAGGATATTTAAAACTAAAGTTACGCCATTTACACTAAAGTCTCCTGGGGTTTGAAGCATGGAGCGTTACATCAGCTCCATGACATGGTGTCTACAGTATCTTCCGTCAGTACGTCTGTCCGTTGTGCCCGCACGCAGAGTGTGCACTGACTGCTTTCATCTGACATTAACCTTATTCTTGGTCTCCTGGAGGCGGCGGCTCCCAGCGCACCACGGCCTGATACAACTAATCGATAGAGAAGCGTTGACGACTTTTTTCTCTGTTAGTCAATTAAACTGTGCGCCGGGCAAAACCGACGAGTCAGACGCTGCTTCAGAGCTGATTGGAGAAGATGAGCCACAAAAACAACACCTGTTATCAACCAACTAAATCGACTGGAAATAATTATTTTCAGCTTTAATGATACCAGCAGAATGGCGCCCGACTTCACAGCTTCTCACCCCATTTCAGCGAAAATACAGTGAATTCACTATTTAGCAAATGATCACCGTATTTTACCGAAATTGGACGAGCGAGAGTGCAAACATTTTAATGTATTTTCCATATCAACCAATCCCTCCTCGTGATAAAACCCGATCAAACGTTACTGAGGCTGAATGACCAGACACCCGGCCCTGCGTCGACTTACCGACACACCCGGCCCTGCGTCGACTTACCGACACACCCGGCCCTGCGTCGACTTACCGACACACCCAGCCCTGCGCCGACTTCCCGACACACCCAGCCCTGCGCCGACTTCCCGACACACCCAGCCCTGCGCCGACTTCCCGACACACCCAGCCCTGCGCCGACTTCCCGACACACCCAGCCCTGCGCCGACTTACCGACACACCCAGCCCTGCGCCGACTTCCCAGCCCTGCGCCGACTTCCCAACACACCCAGCCCTGCGCCGACTTCCCGACACACCCAGCCCTGCGTCGACTTACCGACACACCCAGCCCTGCGCCGACTTACCGACACACCCAGCCCTGCGCCGACTTCCCAACACACCCAGCCCTGCACCGACTTCCCGACACACCCAGCCCTGCGCCGACTTCCCAACACAGCCAGCCCTGCGCTGACTTCCCGACACACCCAGCCCTGCACTGACTTCCCGACACACCCAGCCCTGCACTGACTTCCCGACACACCCAGCCCTGCGCAGACTTCCCGACACACCCAGCCCTGCGCCGACTAACCCGACACACCCAGCCCTGCGCCGACTAACCCGACACACCCAGCCCTGCGCTGACTTCCCGACACACCCAGCCCTGCACTGACTTCCCGACACACCCAGCCCTGCACCGACTTCCCGACACACCCAGCCCTGCGCCGACTTCCCAACACAGCCAGCCCTGCGCTGACTTCCCGACACACCCAGCCCTGCGCTGACTTCCCGACACACCCAGCCCTGCACTGACTTCCCGACACACCCAGCCCTGCACTGACTTCCCGACACACCCAGCCCTGCGCAGACTTCCCGACACACCCAGCCCTGCACCGACTTCCCGACACACCCAGCCCTGCGCCGACTTCCCAACACAGCCAGCCCTGCGCTGACTTCCCGACACACCCAGCCCTGTGCCGACTTCCCGACACACCCAGCCCTGCGCCGACTTCCCAACACACCCAGCCCTGCGCCGACTTCCCGACATACCCAGCCCTGCGGCTGACTTCCCGACACACCCAGCATGTCTCATACAGAAGGTTTAATATTGACCAAACATGGTCTGACACCAAAAGCTCTGATATGGGTGTGAGAAGAGACTCCGTGGCGGTCACTTCACCCTGGATAAATGTTGCCCCTTCCTCCAGTAATAAATCGTCTCTCGTTTTATTGTGCCGTCTGTTTGATGCGCAGGCTGGTGCTGGACCGGCCACCATGAACTGCCAGGAACCCTGGGATTTTCTGTGATTTATGCACATGTGCTGTATCATTTTTAAACACACAGGGTTATTCAGAGAGCGGTGAAAAGTAAGAGAATGACTGGAGAATGAAAAATTCTAGGTGAAAATAGCCGATTTGGAAAGTGAGATGAAAGGGAGAATTTTTCTGGTTTTGCTATTTTGACCTAGAATTTTTCATTCTCCAGTCATTCTCCTGCTTTTCACCGCTCTCTGAATAACCCTGACAGTGTTTGGGTCCAATGTTTTTGTGGAGGTAGTTGTAGGGGTGGGGTAATTATAGTGGTATAATACTTTATGGGTGTAAGCCTCATGTCACGGCAGGCTCACATCACGGCAGGATGGTGTCACGGCAGGCTCACATCAGGGCAGGATGGTGTCACGGCAGGCTCACGTCATGGCAGGCTGACGTCACAGCAAGCTCACGTCACAGCAGGATGGCGTCACAGCAGGCTCACATCAGGGCAGGATGGTGTCACAGCAAGCTCACGTCACAGCAGGATGGCGTCACGGCAGGCTCACATCAGGGCAGGATGGCGTCACGGCAGGCTCACGTCACGGCAGGCTCACATCACGGCAGGATGGTGTCACGGCAGGCTCGATCCTGGCTCTAACACGCAGCTCTCTTGCTTTAGGAGCGGTTGTGCAGCACAGTAATTACCGCAGCGGTAATGTTTATGTTGGCTGTGTCTTGGCATTCTGGTTGGCACGCATTACAGATTGTGCTCTTGTCTGTCTGTCCTGCTCTCCAGGCACCTTCCTTTACACAGGTCGGACCGGCTGCGTTGCTCTGATCTCCTGCCTCTGACCCGCTGCCTCTGGATGAATTTCCAGATGGCCGCTCCGTGTTTTCTGAGGGTGATTGTGAATACCCTGAATGAGACACCAGACAGGCTGTGTGTTCAAACAGGATCAACTGCTTAATTGGGACACATAGGGTTTTTATGGTGACAACATTCAAACTTCCCGCCCACCCCAACAGTTCTGATTTACTGGTTTCAAGACCACTGCAGGCTTCACTCTGGTCCTCTTCAGGTTCTTATGTGAGTACATCAGGTTCATGTAGATGAATGAGTTCATCAGGCTTTGTAACGGCTGGCAGATTAATCCTCTCATTCAACAGATACCGGGGTGAGGCACACAAACTAGCAATCCGTTATCACACACAGCAATTTACATGATCCATTGGGACAACTCACACATGCAGCAGATAAACAGACACAGCATTCCTGCATAATCACGGATCACAGGAAAAATTCTGCACAATGAAACTTTGTATAAAGGAAGAGAATGAGGTCTAAAATAGGGGAACACAAAGGGAATAAACTCTGTACTTGGGAAATTTAAACTCGGTGAACAACGGAGTTAACGTCTCTCCTCAGTGGGTGCAGCAGGCAGTCCCGTAACACTAAAGCTAGGGTCAGACGAGCGCAGTATTAACGCGCGTGCAGCCGCACTTAATCACGGCCGTGCTAGCAGCAAATGACATCCAATGCCGGGCAGCATACGAAGAACGGCCGCACGAAAGTGCGGCCGCGCAACGCAAGTGGCAAACGAACGCATTTTTTCGAGAACGTCAAACCGCTAGTACTGACGTACAGAGTGCGCTGCGTCCGCTAGCGGCGTGTGTGCGTGATTAGTAGGGATGAGCCGAACACCCCCCGAGTTCGGTTCGGGCCCAAACCCGAACTTTCCATATGTTCGGAACCGAACCCGAACTCGAACTCGATGCAAGTCAATGGGGCTGAAAATTCAGTTTTTTAGAGTGGCCTCCCAAGAGGGTATATATGTTACATATTTGCCATAAAAGGTGTATGGGGGTCCGGGTAGTGCCCTGGGGGACAGGAAACAAGGACAAAAAGTAAAAAAAAAAAACATTTTTAAAGGGACAGTGAGTTTTCCATGAAATAAGGGTTAAAAATAAAAACGAAAACTTCCTTCAAATATCGTGGCTAGGAGGTCCCCATAACCTGCCCGTGAAGTGGCGGATTTCTAGGATGTATAGAAATATGTAAAAACCAAACAATGACATTTCAAATGACGGTAAATGCTTTTCCTTTAATCTATCCATAAACAACTGCTTGGGGCGGCAGTCTGTATGAAAAGAGGAGACATTTTCGGACACGCAGAAAAAGTTTACTGATTTTTTGGCGGTGAAAAGCAGGAGAATGGAAACTTCTAGACCAAAAAGCCGATTTGGAAAGTGCGATAAATGGGAGAATTTTTCTGGTTTGGCTATTTTGACCTAGAATTTTCCATTCTCCAGTCATTCTCCTGAGTTTCACCTTTCTCTGAATAACCCTGCCAGGGTTATTCAGAGAGCGGTGAAGAGCAGGAGAATTACTGGAGAATGGAAAATTCTAGGTCAAAATAGCCAAACCAGAAAAATTCTCCCATTTAGGCTGGGGTCAGACTAGCAAATTTTTAACGTGCGTTTAGGCGCACTTAATCACGGCCGCACTAGCAGCAAATGACGGGCAATGACGGCCAATATACGAAGTACGGTCGCACGAAAGTCCGGCTGCGCAACGCAAGTGGAAAATGAACGCATTTTTTCGAGAACGCAGAACCGCTAGTACGGACGTACAGAGTGCGCTGCGTCCACTAGCGGCGTGCGTGCGTGATTTGGAGACGTCAGATCCTGCTCATGTCCGGCCAACATAACGTCCAGACACCCAAAGTTTCCTGGTTTGGATCCGTAAAAAATCACGCACAAAAATGCGCATCGTATGACCGTTTTCGCGCAATCCGTGAAAAAATACGGCAATGCGTTCGGACGCACTTTTTGACGGTCGCTGCGAAAAATGCGTTAGTCTGACCCTAGCCTTATCTCACTTTCCAAATCGGCTATTTGGTCCAGATTGTTCTCTTTTCCTGCCATTCTCCTGGTTTTCACCTTTCTCTGAACAAACCTGAGAGACAGGTGAAAGCCAGGAGAACTGTCAAGAGAAGAGAACAATCTAGACCAAATAGCCAATTTGGAAAGTGAGATAAATGGGAGAATTTTTCTGGTTTGGCTATTTTGACCTAGAATTTTAATTTCTCCAGTTATTCTCCTGCTTTTCACCGCTCTCTGAATAACCCTGTGAATGTTTAATTCCGAGGTGAAAAATAACATTGCTTTAAATGTTAAAAGTGGGCGATGAGGAAATTTTGTATTTTTTCACACAGCAGTTAAATGCAGCATATTAGGAAGTTTTAGGAGGGAAATTAACACTCACTCAGAACAGAAACAGACACCCCACACCTTCATTCTACATAAAATGTATCAAATTGATTAGACCAGACTAAAACATCTGTTGTTATGCCGTTTGGAAAAAAAAAGGTCATTTAGAGGTGAGAAGAATTTTTGCACGTACACATTAGTTTTTAATTCAATATCTAATAAACCGTTGCTTATAATATTCTGCAGTAAAGAGTCTCTTTATTTCTAGATTTTTTAGTATTTTTTAAGCATTGTTTATACTTTTTTTTAAATTTCGAACTCGAACCGAACACGCCCAAAAAGTTCTAAGTTTGCGAACTTTCGAACTGCCAAAGTTCGGGCCGAACTCCGAACCGACCGAACCCGAACAGCTCATCCCTAGTGATTAGGAGACGTCAGGCGTTGCTCATGTCTGGCCAACATAACGTCCAGACACCCAAGGTTTCCTGGTTTGGATCCGTAAAAAATCATGGCCGTAATTGTGCATCGTATGACCGCTATCGCGTATTCCATGAAAAAAATACGTCCATTCGTTCGGACGCACTTTTTGACGGTCGACGCGAAAAATGCATTCGTCTGACCATAGCCTAAGGCTGACTGAAATTATTTTTGATGGATGTAGATGGAAAATAAATTAATATGAAAAACATTGTCAAAAATGCCGGACATATAAATGCTGGACGTGTAAATGCTGGACGTATAAATGCTGGGTGTATAAATGCTGGACGTGTAAATGCTGGATGTGTAAATGCTGGGTGTATAAATGCTGGGCGTATAAATGCTGGTCGTGTAAATACTGGACGTGTAATTGCTGTACGTGTAAATGCTGGGCGTATAAATGCTGGACGTATAAATGCTGGGCGTATAAATGCCGGGCGTATAAATGCCGGGCGTATAAATGCCGGGCGTATAAATGCCGGTCGTGTAAATGCTGGACGTGTAAATGCTGGACGTGTAAATGCTGGGCGTGTAAACGCTGGAGGTATAAACGCTGGACGTATAAATGCTGGACGTATAAATGCTGGACGTATAAATGCCGGGCGTATAAATGCCGGGCGTATAAATGCCGGGCGTATAAATGCCGGATGTATAAATGCCGGATGTATAAATGCCGGATGTATAAATGCCGGGCGTGTAAATGCTGGACATGTAAATGCTGGGCGTATAAATGCCGGGCGTATAAATGCCGGGCGTATAAATGCTGGTCGTATAAATGCTGGACGTGTAAATGCTGGGCGTATAAATGCTGGGTGTATAAATGCTGGACGTGTAAATGCTGGGCGTATAAATGCTGGGCGTGTAAATGCTGGACGTGTAAATGCTGGACGTGTAAATGCTGGGCGTATAAATGCTGGGCGTATAAATGCTGGACGTGTAAATGCTGGGCGTGTAAATGCTGGGTGTATAAATGCTGGGCGTGTAAATGCTGGGCGTATAAATGCTGGGCGTATAAATGCTGGACGTGTAAATGCTGGACGTATAAATGCCGGGCGTATAAATGCTGGACGTGTAAATGCTGGACGTATAAATGCCGGGCGTATAAATGCTGGGCGTATAAATGCTGGGCGTATAAATGCTGGGCGTGTAAATGCTGGACGTGTAAATGCTGGGCGTATAAATGCTGGGTGTATAAATGCTGGTCGTATAAATGCTGGACGTGTAAATGCTGGGCGTATAAATGCTGGGTGTATAAATGCTGGACGTGTAAATGCTGGGCGTATAAATGCTGGGCGTGTAAATGCTGGACGTGTAAATGCTGGACGTGTAAATGCTGGGCGTATAAATGCTGGGCGTATAAATGCTGGACGTGTAAATGCTGGGCGTGTAAATGCTGGGTGTATAAATGCTGGGCGTGTAAATGCTGGGCGTATAAATGCTGGGCGTATAAATGCTGGACGTGTAAATGCTGGACGTATAAATGCCGGGCGTATAAATGCTGGACGTGTAAATGCTGGACGTATAAATGCCGGGCGTATAAATGCTGGGCGTATAAATGCTGGGCGTATAAATGCTGGGCGTGTAAATGCTGGACGTGTAAATGCTGGGCGTATAAATGCTGGGTGTATAAATGCAGTCCGTCTGACTACGTTCCATCACTCACACACAAAGCTATGCGGACGTTGGGGATGTTGTGCGTCCGCACGTCTGTTCTAGCGGTTTTATGTTCTGGTCTAACCTGCATCCGTTTGCCGCGTCCATTGTGCGTCTGCACTTCTGTGTGGACGTACTTCGTGTGTGTGTCTCTATTGATCATAATTTTATGCTACCACGGACGTTAGAATGTGCGGCAACACGACGTGATCAGTGCGCTCGTCTGACCCCAGCCTTATTGTGGACAGGTTTTCCATCATGTAAACTGAGGAGGGGGGAGATTTCTCTGGCAGCCAGGTTAAGGGTGACTTTGTGAAGTCTCCTTTGTGTGAAGGTCCCTTCGCTTGTCCGGTTATTGGATCTGTGTTTTATTCATGAAGGGGGATTATTGTCCCTTATCTGCTCATAGCGGCGGGATGCGGGTTTTGAGTACTTCGCTCTTGCCGGGTGACTTGGGATAAGTCTTTATTATTTTGGGAGTTCGTGTTCCTGCCCTAAATGTTACTGGTTCTGCCTGGTAATTTAGGGAGGTTTGGCTGATGTTCCTGGATTTCGGTTTGCAGCTTGGAGAAAGCGAGAGCCTGACGGAGGCCACAGTCGTGGTGCCAGGAGGTCCGTCACATGGAGTAAGCGGTGATTTCACATTGCTCACATTCCTGCTGCCAGCTCAAAACACAGCTGCACTTTGCAAAAGCCTGGATGAAAGCTGCGAAAATCCCTTTATACCCAGGTTAACATGAAGGCCCCATGTCTGCGCTCACCCGCCAGCCTCTCCGAGGTCCTCACCCTGATCCACCATCTCCTCACAAAGCAACTGGAAGGAGAAAAGAGTTCCTCTGTCTCGTTCTGTCGGGACTCGTGCAGCTCCCCGTTACACCGACCTATGGGCCCCGCAGCAAGCGGCGACTGTCTCTGCAAATGGGAGCAGCGCTTGGTGTGAAATGCTCTGCTCTTCTAGAATGTCAGTACCAGCTTGTTGCACCCACAGGATGTAGGGAGTCAGTGTGCGCGCCAAAGAAACGCAGGCCACTGCCCATTGCTGGCCACAGACACTGCTGACAAGAAACAACATCCCCCTCCGGCAGCCACTGACAGGAAACAACATCCCCCTCCGGCAGCCACTGACAGGAAACAACATCCCCCTCCGGCAGCCACTGACAGGAAACAACATCCCCCTCCGGCAGCCACTGACAGGAAACAACATCCCCCTCCGGCAGCCACTGACAGGAAACAACATCCCCCTCCGGCAGCCACTGACAGGAAACAACATCCCCCTCCGGCAGCCACTGACAGGAAACAACATCCCCCTCCGGCAGCCACTGACAGGAAACAACATCCCCCTCCGGCAGCCACTGACAGGAAACAACATCCCCCTCGGCAGCCACTGACAGGAAACAACATCCCCCTCCGGCAGCCACTGACAGGAAACAACATCCCCCTCTGGCAGCCACTGACAGGAAACAACATCCCCCTCTGGCAGCCACTGACAGGAAACAACATCCCCCTCCGGCAGCCACTGACAGGAAACAACATCCCCCTCCGGCAGCCACTGACAGGAAACAACATCCCCCTCCGGCAGCCACTGACAGCAAACAAGGTCCCCTCCAGCAGCCACTGACGCGAAACAAGGTCCCCTCCGGCAGCCACTGACGCGAAACAAGGTCCCCTCCGGCAGCCACTGTCAGCAAACAATGTCCCCTCCGGCAGCCACTGACGGAAAACAAGGTCCCCTCCGGCAGCCACTGCCAGCAAACAAGGTCCCCTCCGGCAGCCATTGACGGGAAACAAGGTCCCCTCCGGCAGCCACTGACGGGAAACAAGGTCCCCTCCGGCAGCCACTGACAGGAAACAACATCCCCCTCCGGCAGCCACTGACAGGAAACAACATCCCCCTCCGGCAGCCACTGACAGGAAACAACATCCCCCTCCGGCAGCCACTGACAGGAAACAACATCCCCCTCCGGCAGCCACTGACAGGAAACAACATCCCCCTCCGGCAGCCACTGACAGGAAACAACATCCCCCTCCGGCAGCCACTGACAGGAAACAACATCCCCCTCTGGCAGCCACTGACAGGAAACAACATCCCCCTCTGGCAGCCACTGACAGGAAACAACATCCCCCTCCGGCAGCCACTGACAGGAAACAACATCCCCCTCCGGCAGCCACTGACAGCAAACAAGGTCCCCTCCAGCAGCCACTGACAGAAAACAAGGTCCCCTCCAGCAGCCACTGACGCGAAACAAGGTCCCCTCCAGCAGCCACTGACGCGAAACAAGGTCCCCTCCGGCAGCCACTGTCAGCAAACAATGTCCCCTCCGGCAGCCACTGACGGAAAACAAGGTCCCCTCCGGCAGCCACTGCCAGCAAACAAGGTCCCCTCCGGCAGCCATTGACGGGAAACAAGGTCCCCTCCGGCAGCCACTGACGGGAAACAAGGTCCCCTCCGGCAGCCACTGACGGGAAACAAGGTCCCCTCCGGCAGCCACTGACGGGAAACAAGGTCCCCTCCGGCAGCCACTGCCAGCAAACAAGGTCCCCTCCGGCAGCCATTGACGGGAAACAAGGTCCCCTCCGGCAGCCACTGACGGGAAACAAGGTCCCCTCCGGCAGCCACTGCCATCAAACAAGGTCCCGTCCGGCAGCCACTGACGGGAAACAAGGTCCCCTCCAGCAGCCACTGACGGGAAACAAGGTCCCCTCCAGCAGCCACTGACGGGAAACAAGGTCCCCTCCGCAGCCACTGACGGGAAACAAGGTCTCCTCCGGTAGCCACTGATGGGAAACAAGGTCCCCTCCGGCAGCCACTGACGGGAAACAAGGTCCCCTCCGGCAGCCACTGACGGGAAACAAGGTCCCCTCCGGCAGCCACTGACGGGAAACAAGGTCCCCTCCGGCAGCCACGGACGGGAAACAAGGTCCCCTCCGGCAGCCACTGACGGGAAACAAGGTCCCCTCCGGCAGCCACTGACGGGAAACAAGGTCCCCTCCGGCAGCCACTGACGGGAAACAAGGTCCCCTCCGGCTATCAGGCTGATAAATAGACCTGTGGATAGTAGAAACGTTTGCAGATCTGAAAATGCTGAGCATAGGCCTCTGTCGCGGCCGCCGCCCCGGTGAAATAATTCGGGTCTGATTAATGCCGCTGGGTAAGTGAAAGGAATGAAGATCGCGGAAGCTCAGAGAGGATTTAATGGCTCCTGACTGGGAAGTGTTTTACATTATGGCTTCTAATAGTAAGTAGTCATGGCCGCCTCATACCGCTGCGGACGCCCTGTACCCGCCGCATTATAGCCCAGGAATCCATTAGCTGATTTACATTAATCTGGAGCTCGCTGTCGGGTCAGGACGGATTCCGTCACACGGCCCTAAAATAACATCTTACAGCAGCCAAAGCAGGGTCTAAACTGAGCCTTTAGAGTGTAAGCTCCTGTGACCCGGGCCCGCTGCGCCTCTAGTCTCCTCTTCCTAAGATTGTTAGTTTAATTCCCCATTCTTTATTGTACAGCGCTGCATACAGTGTTGGCACTATATAAATGCTATGAATAATATTAATGACAGTGTTCCCACCATTATATGTAAAGGCAACAGTGCCGCCACGTGGCCCGCAACCAGCAAAACGCTGAATATGCAGCCGCTGGTTTGATCCGTGCACCGCTCAGAGAACGGAAAAACACAAACACACAACGGGGGCCAGAGAGCGGTATCGCAGGCTGGACAGAGGCACCGCAGGCCAAACAGGGAAGGTGCTGCATGCCGAACAGGGGAGGTGCTGCATGCCGAACAGGGGAGGTGCCGCAGGCCAGACAGGGGAGGTGCTGCATGCCGAACAGGGGAGGTGCCGCATGCCGAACAGGGGAGGTGCTGCAGGCCGGACAGGGGAGGTGCCGCATGCCGAACAGGGGAGGTGCCGCATGCCGAACAGGGGAGGTTCCGCGGGCCAGACAGGGGAGGTGCCGCAGGCCAGACAGGGGAGGTGCTGCATGCCGAACAGGGGAGGTGCCACATGCCGAACAGGGGAGGTGCCGCAGGCTGGACAGGGGAGGTGCCGCATGCCGAACAGGGGAGGTGCTGTGGACCAGACAGGGGAGGTGCCGCAGGCTGGACAGAGGCGCCGCAGGCCAGACAGGGGAGGTGCTGCATGCCATACAGGGGAGGTGCCGCAGGACGGACAGGGGAGACACTGCGGGCCGGACATGAGAGGAGTGGGCCAGATAGAGGCGCCGTGGGCCGGACAAGGGAGGCGCAGGCCAGATAGAGGATAACCCGGCAACCTGGGGGGTATTTCCCAGCCGATATTATGCTGCTATATTTACAGTGAGTGGCGTTTTAGGGAGTCTTATCAGCACCCCCTCATTTATATATGCCTAAGCTGCTGGTGATGTGGAGTGAATAAACATGGCAGCCATGGGGTGGGTGAAGCTTTTCCCGCTGCTTTGGGCATAAGGTGTGAATATGGGGCAACTTCATTATTTTGTGTATCCGTGGGGTCGTCTCCATCGAGCGCCGATGCGCATTCGCAGGACTCTACCAGCATGGTGCGCTGCTGCAGCAGAGGGCGCCATCCCTCTACTCAGGGACCCGGGTCATATGGAAAGCTGGAAAGGGTTAAACACCAGCTGGAGCAGCTGCATTTGTTACATTCAGACATATTTAGGGATAATAAGTAGGGATGGGCGTTCGGTTCGAGAGTTCGCGAACTGCAAACATGTCCGTGTGTTCGTCTCGAGTTCGCCCACAATGCACCACTATGGACCACAATGCAGTTTTCCACTTCCCTGAAGCTTGTAATTGGCTAGAGCCTCGGACCTGACCACAAGACAGGTGCAATACTATGCCAATCATGGCTCAGAGTCCTGATTGGGCAAATTTTGCCCAATCATGGGCTCACAGAGCTAAGTCCCGCAGCACACTATATAAGGCTTTCAACCCAGCCCAGCCAGCACGTGTTTTCTGCAGAAGTGAGAGGAGATTATTCTGTCAGTGTGTCTTCTCATTGCCAGTGACAGCTATTCGGGGGGAGGGGGCACACTTGTTGCAGCTACTGGGAATTGGTGGAAAGTGTGTCTTCTCAGTCAGTGACAGCAGCAATTTGGGGGGCTCACTTGTTGCAGACATCTGGGAATTGGTGGTGGAAAGTGTGTTTTAGTCACTGACAGTCAGCTATCAGGGGGTGTCACATACTTCCATAAACTTTCTGGGATTTGTAATCTGTGTCTTCTCAGTGCCAGCTATTGGGGTCTCACTTCTAGCAGATATCTGGGAATTGTTGTAATCTGTGTCTTGTCACTGGCTGCCAGCTATCAGGGTGTCTCGCTGAGTTATAGCAGAGTTCTGCATATCTCCAATCTTTAAACCAGAGTTGAATCAGAGTTCTGTATATCTTTAATCTTTATATCACTCACCATGTCAGAAAGACCAAAAAGGACAGGAAGACGCTCCCAGACACAGATAAGAGGGCAAGCAGCCCCTGTGTCGGAAGGCAGTGCCCCTGGTCGTCGTGGACGTGGTGCATCCTCTGCAGGGGCACGCTTGTCCTTTCTAACTGGTGCTGGCCGTCTTAAGCAGCAGCAACATACAGAGGATTTGGTGGATTGGCTAACCAGGCCATCCTCATCCTCTGAGTCCTCTGCCAGCCAGGCTTGTAGTGCTTTACAGTCCACCTCAGCTGCCAAAGGATCTAATGCAGCCTCCATGTCCACAGCTACTCCTGCCGTAGCCTCACCACCATACACGGAGGAGTCAGCTGAATTGTTTGACTACAATGACATGCTGCATGAGGATGCACAGCAACTCCATTGCTCTGATTCAAACTCTGAGGTTGAGGAAGGGAGTAAAATTAGCCTAGAGGGAGGGGGTGCCAGCAGTGACACACAAACAACTGGCACTCATGTTGCCCCAGCAGCTGCAGCATACTGCCAAGTTGTCTCCAGTGGCGAGGAGATAGGGGGTGATGACGATGATGAGGTAACTGACTCCACCTAGGTGCCTGATCGAACAGAGGAGTCAAGTGAGGAGGAGGAAGCACAACAAAAACGAGGCACAATGACCTCTATGACCAACTGTAGCCAGTCCAAGGCATCAGATGTCAGAGCTGCTCAGGTGCAGAGCGCTGTTGTCTCACAGCACACGTCCGGGTACTCTCCTGTCTGGGAGTTCTTCACGAAATGTGCAGCAAACCGCAGCGTTGCTATTTGTAAGCTATGTGAGAAGAGGGTCAAGCGTGGGAAAGACACCGGACGCTTGGGTACCACGTGCTTGAGGCGACATATGACCACCTGGCACACATCCCGTTGGCGCAACACTTTGCGTAGGTCCTCCTCACCTGTCTCTACCCTCACTATATGTCCTGCCATGTCATTGACTCCAACCTCCACTGACAGGGATGATGCTACAGTAATGGGTGTACCAGGTCCTCCCTCAGAATGTGACAGCATCCCATCACCAGCTGCAGATTTACACACTTAGATTTCATTGCCCCAGCTGCTGCAGCGTAAGAAAAAATATAGTCCCAACCATCCCCATCCACAGCGTCTAAATGCCAGCTTAGCAAGATTACAGCTGCTGCCTTTCCAGCTGGTGGACTCTGCCTCCTTCCATGAATTTGCAGAATGTGCTGTACCACAGTGGCACGTTCCGAAACGCCAGTACTTTTCATGGAAGGCCATTCCAGCACTATACCAACACGTTGAAGACAATGTTATGGAGTCATTGGGAAAGGCAGTCAGCAGCAAGATGCATATCACTTTAGACCGTGTTACACTTTTATTTTTTAACCATGTACTTATGACTGCACATATTGCTAATGATGAAGTCTTTTGACGAAACGCGGCGACCGTGAGCAGTCTTATCTTTATTTTTATTAATAAAATCCTTTGATTGGAGAAACTTTGGTCTTGGCTGATTGTTCCCGAAGTGCATCGGCTGTGGAGGAAATCATACACCAGGTAGGCTTGTGCACCGATTTTTTTTTCGGTTCGATTCGGTTCGATTTTTCGGATTTTTAAACTTTTCTATTCGGCTCGTTTCGACCGATTTCTGTTTCGATTCGGTTCGGCTCGACTCGTTTTTCGTGTACATTTTTTTTCGGAATATCGACCATTTTTCGTATTTTCGTGTCACTTTGCTCGTTTTTTGTATCGACTTTTCGTAATTTCGAAAATTTTAGTTTTTCGGAATTGTACATGTTTTCGGAATATCGACCGTTTTTCGTATTTTCGTGTCACTTTGCTCGTTTTTTGTATCGACTTTTCGTAATTTCGAAAATTTTAGTTTTTCGGAATTGTACATGTTTTCGGAATATCGACCGTTTTTCGTATTTTCGTGTCACTTTGCTCGTTTTTTGTATCGACTTTTCGTAATTTCGGAAATTTTCGTTTTTTCGGAACGTCTGTTCTCCTCGTTTCAAAGCAATAAATTTCGATTTGACACATTTCAAGTCCATTCGAAAATTCCAAAAATATTTCGTTTTGGCTCGGAAACCTTTTCGGATCTGCCATTTTCGGATCTAAAAATTTTCGGAAATTCGTCTGCATCCGAAAACACGAATCGGGAAATTTCGTGAAAATTCCGAAATTCCGAAACCCGAAACGCACATCCCTAACACCAGGTCCTAGGCACCCATGGAACGGTGATAACGATCTTGTTTTTTGATGTGCGTGAATTGATTCAAATACTATTTGTTCATTTAACATGCACCCCTAAGTGATTTTAATTCATTATAGGATTACCCTCTACCTTCTTCTTATTGTGTTAATACACATGCCTGCATTCACTGCCCGTCACTCTTCTCGGAGTTGCTGCCTGCATTCACTGCTCGTCACTCTCCTCAGAGTTGCTGCCTGCATTCACTGCCCGTCACTGTCCTCAGAGTTGCTACCTGCTGTGACGGGGGGCCTGACCCGACATGGCACAGAAGGGGTGTGAGCTACTTGAGCAGTTAACAGACATGACCCATGGATGTATAAACAAAACAAGGGATTTATTTACAACAGTACTATATACAGCAAGGGACCAGAACACCACAATGAAACAAAAAACCTGAGCACTAGAATTAAACCATAAACCTGAACTAAATAAATAGATGAACAACCAAGGACCTAGGAAACTATAGGCAGAAAGACATAAGAGAACTAAACACTAGAGTAACATGAATGAAAACATAAACCTGTTTAAACCTAGAGAATAAACATGAAATGCAAACATAAATACAAAACAGGAACCATATCAACAAAACAGAATGAATAACCAAGGACCTGGGAGATATTAAACAGATGTAAACACAGAACTGGCGGAGGAGTAAACCCAAAACCTGAAAGTAAAGTAATAAAGGGTAACTTGAACACATACAGGAGAACCTGAGTAACAGATCCCTACCAGAACTGCAAAGTATGTGAATAAGGATCAAGGAGATCAAGGCTTGGAACAAAGCAGACTGAAACATCAGAATGAGGCAGCGCCCTTCTTAGGGCGATTTCTGCCTATATAGGCCATGACTAAATGAGAACAATAGGTCCAGGTGAGGTCCAGCCTTGGACGTGAACCAAATGTCCAGAACTAAATACAACTTCCATGGAAGCCAGAGGGGGCGCCAGAGACCCAGGACGTGACACCTGCATTCACTGCCCGTCACTCTTCTCAGAGTTGCTGTCTGCATTCACTGCCCGTCACTCTTCTCAGAGACGCTGCCTGCATTCACTGCCCGTCACTCTCCTCAGAGTTGCTGCCTCCATTCACTGCCCGTCACTCTCCTCAGAGTTGTTGTCTGCATTCACTGCCCGTCACTCTCCTCAGAGTTGCTGCCTGCATTCACTGCCCGTCACTCTCCTCAGAGTTGCTGCCTGCATTCACTGCCCGTCACTCTCCTCAGAGTTGCTGCCTGCATTCACTGCCCGTCACTCTCCTCAGAGTTGCTGCCTGCATTCACTGCCCGTGTGACCGGCCTACACCCTCACCGCCCGTTCGTAATGATGGACTCTGCGTTGTGTTGTATGTTGGTGTGGTGCAGCAAGGACGAGACCGGCAACATGTGACTTTTTTTGGGGAACGGATTTTACTTCAGGCGACTCCTCTGCCTCTGGCGCCGCTTCTCCTCTGAATAAAATAATATACATGTATACAGGAATGAATATATATATCAGGAGACGTTCCACCTCTGCTTCTCAAGCTTCACGTGCTCTGATAAAACATCTACAACATTATATGAATAACCATATACATGAATTAACAAAATTATTTACAAATGACAAGACAAATACGCAATAAGACATAAAAATAATAATAAACTGGAACATACCTGAATAAAATAATATACATATATACAGGAATGAATATATATATCAGGAGACGTTCCACCTGTACAACAAAATATAACATTACGCTATGTACAGAACCCCCCTGATCACAATATACATGAAAAACCTGCACATTCTACCTATATACACTTTTATTCAGGACATCTAATAAAATAAACAGCCTTAAGTTTAGTGGAGCATATAATACAAAAGGATAGTTATAGAACACTATAACAGGGACATGGGCCTAACTGCTGCAACTCAAAAACGAAAGTAAAAAAAGAAGACAAAATACCTGTTTAACATGGATTCTAATCCAGCTATACTATATACATCTTTGATAAGAGGATTCTATAGGATTCTATAGGGTTTTATAGGGTTTTCTAGCTCTTCCTGCTTTAAGCAGAGAGCCTGTCAGACCTCTTACCTCTGCTTCTCAAGCCTCACGTGCTCTGATAAGCCCGGGAAGGAAGGGAACTGCCTAGATCTAACTAGCAGGGAGTGATGTCATCCCTCATTACCATATTAACCCCCTCATAAAAACGGCTGCTCAAACCAAATATAAAAACTACTCTCAACAACCCTTTAAAGAACCTAGTGCCCCTGGGACCGGAACATATCTATTTTTGTAAGGAATTAGTGTAATACACATATAATGTTCCTTAAAGACACACACACATATATTTATACAATACACACCCGTTACACCCGTCACTCTTCTCAGAGACGTTGCCTGCATTCACTGCCCGTCACTCTCCTCAGAGTTGCTGCCTGCATTCACTGCCCGTCACTCTCCTCAGAGTTGCTGCCTGCATTCACTGCCCGTCACTCTCCTCAGAGTTGCTGCCTGCATTCACTGCCCGTCACTCTCCTCAGAGTTGTTGCCTGCATTCACTGCCCGTCACTCTTCTCAGAGACGTTGCCTGCATTCACTGCCCGTCACTCTCCTCAGAGTTGCTGCCTGCATTCACTGCCCGTCACTCTCCTCAGAGTTGCTGCCTGCATTCACTGCCCGTCACTCTCCTCAGAGTTGCTGCCTGCATTCACTGCCCGTCACTCTCCTCAGAGTTGCTGTCTGCATTCACTGCCCGTCACTCTCCTCAGAGTTGCTGCCTGCATTCACTGCCCGTCACTCTCCTCAGAGTTACTGCCTGCATTCACTGCCCGTCACTCTCCTCTCAGAGTTGCTGCCTGCATTCACTGCCCGTCACTCTCCTCAGAGTTGCTGCCTGCATTCACTGCCCGTCACTCTCCTCAGAGTTGCTGCCTGCATTCACTGCCCGTCACTCTCCTCAGAGTTGCTGCCTGCATTCACTGCCCATCACTCTCCTCAGAGTTGCTGCCTGCATTCACTGCCCGTCACTCTTCTCGGAGTTGCTGCCTGCATTCACTGCCCGTCACTCTTCTCGGAGTTGCTGCCTGCATTCACTGCCCATCACTCTCCTCAGAGTTGCTGCCTGCATTCACTGCCCGTCACTCTCCTCAGAGTTGCTGCCTGCATTCACTGCCCGTCACTCTTCTCGGAGTTGCTGCCTGCATTCACTGCCCGTCACTCTCCTCAGAGTTGCTGCCTGCATTCACTGCCCGTCACTCTCCTCAGAGTTGCTGCCTGCATTCACTGCCCGTCACTCTCCTCAGAGTTGCTGCCTGCATTCACTGCCCGTCACTCTCCTCAGAGTTGCTGCCTGCATTCACTGCCCGTCACTCTCCTCAGAGTTGCTGCCTGCATTCACTGCCCGTCACTCTCCTCAGAGTTGCTGCCTGCACTGCTGCAGATTTCTCATTCAATCCTGTAGCCAGGAAATAATCTTCAAATTCAGCTCTGAAAGATTCCCAGTTGCTGCTCCGATCTCCACTCATTCTCATCCCCTCTGGGGGAGGTTTGCAATTCATTGCAGCCATATTGCCAGGAAGCCTCTGAACTCTCAAATAGCAAGAAAAAAAAATCCACAAGGAACAGTCTTAGTCCACAGTTCACAAACCTGTGTAGTTTCCCAAAGCTGCCGAGCTCCAGACAAGAGGCTCAGGCCTGATTTTAGTTACTTCTGACACCATGTTTCATGGCACAGGGGCTGCAAGAATCTGGGACCTTTATGCGGGTAACACAGGTGGGTTAAGGCTGGAGGTTCATAGGGAACAAGAGACACGAGGACTTGGAAGCATATGGACCTTGTACACTCGGTGGGGTCCTGTTACCTGAGAAGAGGGGGTTGCTTTGAGAAGCCGGAGAGTATTTGGGGGGGGGATACCGGGAAACAGACTCCTTGAGCTGCATGATAAAGCAAGGTTTCTTCGAGCAGTAGAATATAGGTCTTTCCTAGAGCAGCTGCAAGGCCAAAATGCAGAAGCCAAGGTTTAGCCTGGGACGTGGCCCTTTATTCGGGTGAGATTCAGATGGTTTGTGTTTAACTGTGTATATGCTGGAATCCTAGTGCTGGTGATTACCAGTACAGGAATGGTACTGCCAGGGTTCAGAGCACGGACCATCACACATACCCTCCAAGCCCCCTGTATACTCCAGTGTGCCTTGCCTCTTGCGTACATCCAGTCAGCCCTCTTCCTGTCCTGCCTGTCTGCTGTCTCATGTGAGTTCCTTGGGTGTTGCCCTCTGTGTCTTGTTCTACAGTCAGCCCTTTTCCTGCCTTGTCCCTCGCCATCCTCCCATTTACTTGTTACCATTGATCTGCCTGTGTTTACCATTATAAATCCCCTTTTGGACCCTACTCAAGTGTCTCCTGCCAGTTATGTCATATTGGGCTCATACCCACTGTCATGGAACTAGCGTAGCGCTCCCCGCTTCAAACCCCAAGATGTTTATTTTCCCGGCAAAAACACCAAAAGACACAGACATTTGCTTTGGAAAAGACTTTATGTCTATTTATATTGGGTGGTTTAAATGTATTGTAAATTGCTTAGCTTTAGAATAAATGTACCTCTATTCCTGTATGTGAATGGGCACTTGGAGATGTGTTTTAAAGATGCAGCCTGAGGTTATTTTCAATGCCCTCTTTTGTGTGGAATGTTTGAGTTATGTGTGATTATGCAAGATTGCTTTTCTCAGTGTCTGTTATCTGTTTAAGGAGTCATGAGTCTGGGACAGTGATTGACTGCAAAGGTAATCTGATCTATTGGAACAATAGATTATGTAAATGATGTGTGATATTAAGGCTACGTAATGTTTACTGTAAATATCTAACTGACATAATGTAATTAGAGTTTCAGTAGGTAAATGTTAGTCGGTTGGTTTATGCAAATTGTAACTATTGGACCTGGGCATAAATAGTGGCGTTTTTCAATAAAAGTCTCAGATTCCTGTTTGAACATACAGCTTGCCTGGTGTCTCATTCAGGGTACCCACTCTCACCCTCAGAAGGCACAGAGCGGCCTTTTGGAAACTCAAAGAGACCAAGCAGGTCTGGAGCTACAGATCAGGCTGCTCGAGGCACTGAGTTCCAAGCAACTCAGCGGCCGGGCTGATCTTGGTTCGGGAGTGTCTGGAGACCCAGGACGGGCAGAAGGAGCGGGTTTCCATCACACCCAATCCTTTGGTACACCATCACCTGACAAGGAGACCGTCCCCCAGAGTTGAGGCATGATGCATTTCACAGGGGTGGGATTTATGGCTGCACCCCCCCTCCCCCCAGAGATGTGGCAAGCTGCGGGCATGTTTTCCTGGGGAGGGATTTATGGTTGCACACAGACACTCCCTCCAGAGCTACGTCAATGTGAGTGGCATGTTTCACTGGGGAGGGATTTATGGTTGCATGCAGACACTTTCCCTGGAGCTGCCGCTGAACTAAATTCCTCCAGACTCAGGACATTTACAAATAACCCTAAGATCTTCTGAACAGACAGGGAGGCTGGATGCTCAGTAACGTTCAACTGTTAACCCTTCCCTGCACTGCTGTGATTTCTCTGCAAGTGTTAGCTAAAGGCATAGAGGGGGGGTTTTGGGGAGATATACAGTCAGGTCCAGAAATATTGGGACATCGACACAATTCTAACATCTTTGGCTCTATACACCACCACAGTTGGAATGAAACAAACACAATGTGCTTTAACTGCAGACTGTCAGCTTTAATTTGAGGGTATGTACATCCAACTCAGGTGAACGGTGTAGGACTTACAGCAGTTTGCAGATGTGCCCCCACTTGTTAAGGGACCAAAAGTAATGGGACAATTGGCTTCTCAGCTGTTCCGTGGCCAGGTGTGTGATATTCCCTCATTACCCCAATTACAATGTGCAGATAAAAGGCCCAGAGTTCATTTCAAGTCTGCTATTTGCATTTGGAATCTGTTGCTGTCAACTCTCAAGATGAGATCCAAAGAGCTGTCACTATCAGTGAAGCAAGCCATCATTAGGCTGAAGAAACAAAACAAACCCATCAGAGAGATAGCAAGAACATTAGGCGTGGCCAAAACAACTGTTTGGAACATTCTCAAAAAGAAGGAACGCATCGGTGAGCTCAACAACACCAAAAGACCCGGGAGACCACGGAAAACAACTGTGGTGGGTGAATGAAGAATTTTTTCCCTGGTGAAGAAAACACCCTTCACAACAGTTGGCCAGATCAAGAACACTCTCCAGGAGGTAGGTGTATGTGTGTCAAAGTCAACAATCAAGAGAAGACTTCACCAGAGTGAATACAGAGGGTTCACCACAAGATGTAAACCATTGGTGAGCCTCAAAAACAGGAAGGCCAGATTAGAGTTTGCCAAACAACACCTAACAAAGCCTTCACAGTTCTGGAACAAGATCCTATGGACAGATGAGACCAAGATCAACTTGTACCAGAGTGATGGGAAGAGAAGAGTATGGAGAAGGAAAGGAACTGCTCATGATCCTAAGCATACCACCTCATCAGTGAAGCATGGTGGTGGTAGTGTCATAGCGTGGGCATGTATGGCTGCCAATGGAACTGGTTCTCTTGTATTTATTGATGATGTGACGCTGACAAAAGCAGCAGGATGAATTCTGGAGTGTTTGGGGCAATATTATCTGCTCACATTCAGCCAAATGCTGCAGAACTCATTGGACGGCGCTTCAGAGTGCAGATGGACAATGACCCAAAGCATACTGCAAAAGCAACCAGAGTTTTTGAAGGGACAGAAGTGGAATGTTATGCAATGGCCAAGTCAATCACCTGACCTGAATCCCATTGAGCAGCATTTCACTTGCTGAAGACAAAACTGAAGGGAAAATGCCCCAAGAACAAGCAGGAACTGAAGACAGTTGCAGTAGAGGCCTGGCAGAGCATCACCAGGGATGAAACCCAGCGTCTGGTGATGTCTATGCGTTCCAGACTTCAGGCTGTGATTGACTGTAAAGGATTTGTAACCAAGTATTAAGAAGGGAAAGTGTGATTTTATGATTATTATTCTGTCCCATTACCTTTGGTCCCTTAACAAGTGGGGGCACATCTGCAAACTGCTGTAAGTCCTACACCGTTCACCTGAGTTGGATGTACATACCCTCAAATTAAAGCTGACAGTCTGCAGTTAAAGCACATTGTGTTTGTTTCATTCCAACTCCATTGTGGTGGTGTATAGAGCCAAAGATGTTACGTTTGTGTCCATGTCCCAAGATTTCTGCACCTGACTGTAAATATACATTTTTGTGTGTGTGCGTGTGTGTTCACACTGCAGCTCAATGGGATGTGTGTGTGTGTGTGGGGGGGCTTTTTTAAGCGTTCCAGAGTTAGTATTAGAGGGCGCCTTGCTACCTGCCCCCCCCCCGCTATCCTGGGCTGAGCTGTCAATCATACAGTTTAGATGATTAATCCCTCTCATGAAGGAGAAGAAGCAGAAAACATGGCCGCCTCCATGAGAAGAGCAGACCGATAAGAAGCTCCCAAAGCTCCCCGTGAAGCTGTGAAATAAAAAGATTTACTGGATTAATGAAACTGCAACAAAACACAAATCAGATCATCCATAAAACACGGCGGGAACTTCCCATGGAATCGGGCTCTGAACCCCTTAGAGAAGCCGTGGTGTGAACTGAAGAGGTGAATCCCTAGTGCAGAGCTGGACGTGGGAAAGATGTGGAGGAATGGTCTCTGGTCTCTCACCATGTATGATCCAACCTCAGCAGAAGATACAAAGTGTATGAACTAAAAGGGACAATAACCGCAACACACAGAGCTCTATATTCTGGATAAAGCTGAGTGTGAATTCCATGAGATCAGAGGGTGTCTCTGTATTCAATACAATGTGTCACAGCCCCCCCCCCCGCTCATATTACCCAGGGGCTGGGGTTAGAGAAGGGCACTGTGTGTACACACATACATATACCCAGTATGTACACACATAGATACACTCAGCATACACAGACCCAGTATGTACACACATAGATACACTCAGCATACACAGACCCAGTATGTACACACATAGATACACTCAGCATACACATACACAGACCCAGTATGTACACACATAGATACACTCAGCACATACATACACAGACCCAGTATGTACACACATAGATACACTCAGCATACACATACACAGACCCAGTATGTACACACATAGATACACTCAGCATACACATACACAGACCCAGTATGTACACACATAGATACACTCAGCACATACATACACAGACCCAGTATGTACACACATAGATACACTCAGCACACACATACACAGACCCAGTATGTACACACATAGATACACTCAGCATACACAGACCCAGTATGTACACACATAGATACACTCAGCATACACAGACCCAGTATGTACACACATAGATACACTCAGCATACACAGACCCAGTATGTACACACATAGATACACAGACCCAGTATGTACACACATAGATACACTCAGCACACATATACATATACCCAGTATGTACACACATACACACTCAGCACACACACACACAGACCCAGTATGTACACACATAGATACACTCAGCATACACAGACCCAGTATGTACACACATAGACACACTCAGCATACACAGACCCAGTATGTACACACATAGATACACTCAGCATACACAGACCCAGTATGTACACACATAGACACACTCAGCATACACAGACCCAGTATGTACACACATAGATACACTCAGCACACACACACAGACCCAGTATGTACACACATAGACACACTCAGCATACACAGACCCAGTATGTACACACATAGACACACTCAGCACACACACACAGACCCAGTATATACACACATAGATACTCAGCACATACATACACAGACCCAGTATGTACACACATAGATACACTCAGCACGCACATACACAGACCCAGTATGTACACACAGATACACTCAGCACGCACATACACAGACCCAGTATGTACACACATAGATACTCAGCACGCACATACACAGACCCAGTATGTACACACATAGATACACTCAGCATACACAGACCCAGTATGTACACACATAGATACACTCAGCACACACATACACAGACCCAGTATGTACACACATAGATACTCAGCACGCACATACACAGACCCAGTATGTACACACATAGACACACTCAGCATACACATACATATACCCAGTATGTACACACATAGATACACTCAGCATACACAGACCCAGTATGTACACACATAGATACACTCAGCATACACAGACCCAGTATGTACACACATAGATACTCAGCACACACATACACAGACCCAGTATGTACACACATAGATACACTCAGCACACACATACACAGACCCAGTATGTACACACATAGACACACTCAGCATACACATACATATACCCAGTATGTACACACATAGATACACTCAGCATACACAGACCCAGTATGTACACACATAGATACACTCAGCATACACAGACCCAGTATGTACACACATAGATACACTCAGCATACACAGACCCAGTATGTACACACATAGATACACTCAGCATACACATACATATACCCAGTATGTACACACATAGACACACTCAGCACACACATACACAGACCCAGTATGTACACACGTAGATACACTCAGCACACACATACACAGACCCAGTATGTACACACGTAGATACACTCAGCATACACATACATATACCCAGTATGTACACACATAGACACACTCAGCATACACAGACCCAGTATGTACACACAGATACACTCAGCACGCACATACACAGACCCAGTATGTACACACATAGATACTCAGCACACACATACACAGACCCAGTATGTACACACAGATACACTCAGCATACACATACATATACCCAGTATGTACACACATAGATACACTCAGCATACACATACATATACCCAGTATGTACACACATAGATACACTCAGCATACACAGACCCAGTATGTACACACAGATACACTCAGCACGCACATACACAGACCCAGTATGTACACACATAGATACTCAGCACACACATACACAGACCCAGTATGTACACACATAGATACACTCAGCATACACAGACCCAGTATGTACACACATAGATACACTCAGCATACACAGACCCAGTATGTACACACATAGATACACTCAGCATACACAGACCCAGTATGTACACACATAGATACACTCAGCATACACAGACCCAGTATGTACACACACAGATACACTCAGCATACACAGACCCAGTATGTACACACATAGATACACTCAGCATACACATACATATACCCAGTATGTACACACATAGACACACTCAGCATACACATACACAGACCCAGTATGTACACACACAGATACACTCAGCATACACAGACCCAGTATGTACACACATAGATACACTCAGCATACACACACAGACCCAGTATGTACACACATAGAATACACTCAGCACACACATACACAGACCCAGTATGTACACACATAGATACACTCAGCATACACATACACAGACCCAGTATGTTACACACATAGATACACTCAGCATACACATACACAGACCCAGTATGTACACACATAGATACACTCAGCATACACATACACAGACCCAGTATGTACACACATAGATACACTCAGCCATACACATACACAAGACCCAGTATGTACACACATAGATACACTCAGCATACACATACACAGTACCAGTAGTACACACATAGATTACTCAGCACACACATACACAGACCCAGTATGTACACACATAGATACACTCAGCATACACATACACAGACCCAGTATGTACACACATAGAGACACACTCAGATACACAGACCCAGTATTGTACACACATAGACACACTCAGCATACACACACAGACCCAGTATGTACACACATAGACACACTCAGCATACACATACACAGACCCAGTATGTACACACATAGACCACTCAGCATACACAGACCCAGTATGTACACACATAGATACACTCAGCATACACATACATATACCAGTATTGTACACACCTTAGACACTAAGCACACCATAAACACAGACCCAGTATGTACACACGTAGACACACTCAGCATACACATACACAGACCCAGTATGTACACACAGATACACTCAGCACACACACAGACCCAGTATGTACACACACAGATACACTCAGCCACACACACAGACCCAGTATGTACACACATAGGACACACTCAGCATACACATACACAGACCCAGTATGTACACACATAGATACACTCAGCATAACACATACACAGACCCAGTATGTACACACATAGATACACTCAGCATACACATACACAGACCCAGTATGTACACACATAGATACTTCAGCATACAATACAACAGACCCAGTATGTACACACATAGATACACTCAGATACACATACACAGACCCAGTATGTACACACATAGATACACTCAGCATACACAACACAGACCCAGTATGTACACACATAGACACTCAGCACACACATACACAGACCAGTATGTAAACACATAGATACACTCAGCATACACATACACAGACCCAGTATGTACACACATAGACACCTCAGCATACACATACACAGACCCAGTATGTACACACATAGATACACTCAGCACACATCACACAGACCCAGTATGTACACACATAGATACACTCAGCATACACATACACAGACCCAGTATGTACACACGTAGATACACTCAGCATACACATACACAGACCCAGTATGTACACACGTTAGATACTCAGCATACACATACACAGACCCAGTATGTACACACATAGACACTCACTCGATACACTACACAGACCCAGTATGTACACACATAGATACTCACACACACATACAGAGACCCAGTATGTTACACAACATAGTACCACTCAGCATACACTACACAGACCCAGTATGTACACACATAGTACTCAGCACACACATACACAGACCCAGTATGTACACACATAGTACACTCAGCACACATTACACAGACCCAGTATGTACACACATAGATACACTCAGCACACATACACAGACCAGATGTACACACCAATAAGATACACTCAGCATACACATACAATACCCAGTATGTACACACATAGACACACTCAGCATACACATACACAGACCCAGTATGTACACACATAGATACACTCAGCACACACATACACAGACCCAGTATGTTAACACACAGATACCACTCAGCATACACATACACAGACCCAGTATGTACACACATAGATACACTCAGCATACACATACACAGACCCAGTATGTACACACATAGACACACTCAGCATTTACACAGACCCAGTATGTACACACATAGATACACTCAGCATATACACACAGACCCAGTATGTACACACATAGATACCACCAGCACACACACCACAGGACCCAGTATGTACACACATAGACACACTCAGCATACACATACACAGACCCAGTATGTACACACATAGACACACTCAGCATACACAGACCCAGTAGTACACACATAGATACACTCAGCATACACATACACAGACCAGTATGTACACACATAGACACACTAAGCACACACATACACAGGACCCAGTATGTACACACATAGACACACTCAGCATACACATACACAGACCCAGTATGTACACATAGATACACTCAGCACACACACACAGACCCAGTATGTACACACATAGATACACTCAGCATACACACACAGACCGAGTATGTACACACATAGACACACTCAGCATACACATACACAGACCCAGTATGTACACACATAGATACACTCAGCAACATACACAGACCCAGTATGTACACACATAGATACACTCAGCATACACATACACAGACCCAGTATGTACACACATAGATACTCAGCACACACATACACAGACCCAGTATGTACACACATAAGACACACTCAGCATACACATACACAGACCCAGTATGTACAACACATAGATACACTCAGCATACACATCACCAGACCCAGTATGTTAACACGTAGATACACTCAGCATACACATACACAGACCCAGTATGTACACACATAGATACACTCAGCATACACATACACAGACCCAGTATGTACACACATAGATACTCCAGCATACACATACACAGACCCAGTATGTACACACATAGATACACTCAAGCATACACAGACCCAGTATGTACACACATATATACACACTCAGCATACACAGACCCAGTATGTACACACATAGATACACTCAGCATACACCCACACAGACCCAGTATGTACACACATAGATACACTCAGCACACACATACACAGACCCAGTATGTACACACATAGACACACTCAGCACACACATACACAGACCCAGTATGTACACACATAGATACACTCAGCATACACATACACAGACCCAGTATGTACACACGTAGATACACTCAGCATACACATACACAGACCCAGTATGTACACACATAGATACACTCAGCATACACATACACAGACCCAGTATGTACACACATAGATACACTCAGCATACACAGACCCAGTATGTACACACATAGATACACTCAGCATACACATACACAGACCCAGTATGTACACACATAGATACACTCAGCATACACAGACCCAGTATGTACACACATAGATACACTCAGCATACACATACACAGACCCAGTATGTATACACATAGATACACTCAGCATACATATACATATACCCAGTATGTACACACATAGACACACTCAGCACGCACATACACAGACCCAGTATGTACACACAGATACACTCAGCACACACACAGACCCAGTATGTACACACAGATACACTCAGCACACACACAGACCCAGTATGTACACACATAGATACACTCAGCACACACACACAGACCCAGTATGTACACACATAGACACACTCAGCATACACATACATATACCCAGTATGTACACACATAGATACACTCAGCATACACATACATATACCCAGTATGTACACACATAGATACACTCAGCACACACATACACAGACCCAGTATGTACACACATAGACACACTCAGCATACACATACACAGACCCAGTATGTACACACATAGATACACTCAGCACACACATACACAGACCCAGTATGTACACACATAGACACACTCAGCACACACATACACAGACCCAGTATGTACACACATAGATACACTCAGCATACACATACACAGACCCAGTATGTACACACATAGATACACTCAGCATACACATACACAGACCCAGTATGTACACACATAGACACACTCAGCATACACATACACAGACCCAGTATGTACACACATAGACACACTCAGCATACACATACATATACCCAGTATGTACACACATAGACACACTCAGCACACACATACACAGACCCAGTATGTACACACATAGATACACTCAGCATACACATACATATACCCAGTATGTACACACATAGATACACTCAGCATACACATACACAGACCCAGTATGTACACACATAGATACACTCAGCACACACATACACAGACCCAGTATGTACACACATAGATACACTCAGCATACACATACACAGACCCAGTATGTACACACATAGATACACTCAGCATACACATACACAGACCCAGTATGTACACACATAGACACACTCAGCATACACAGACCCAGTATGTACACACATAGACACACTCAGCATACACAGACCCAGTATGTACACACATAGACACACTCAGCATACACACACAGACCCAGTATGTACACACATAGACACACTCAGCATACACATACACCGACCCAGTATGTACACACATAGACACACTCAGCATACACAGACCCAGTATGTACACACATAGATACACTCAGCATACACATACATATACCCAGTATGTACACACCTTAGACACACTAAGCACACACATACACAGACCCAGTATGTACACACGTAGACACACTCAGCACGCACATACACAGACCCAGTATGTACACACAGATACACTCAGCACACACACAGACCCAGTATGTACACACAGATACACTCAGCACACACACAGACCCAGTATGTACACACATAGACACACTCAGCATACACATACACAGACCCAGTATGTACACACATAGATACACTCAGCATACACATACACAGACCCAGTATGTACACACATAGATACACTCAGCATACACATACACAGACCCAGTATGTACACACATAGATACTCAGCACACACATACACAGACCCAGTATGTACACACATAGATACACTCAGCATACACATACACAGACCCAGTATGTACACACATAGATACACTCAGCATACACAGACCCAGACCCAGTATGTACACACATAGATACTCAGCACACACATACACAGACCCAGTATGTACACACATAGATACACTCAGCATACACATACACAGACCCAGTATGTACACACATAGATACACTCAGCATACACATACACAGACCCAGTATGTACACACATAGATACACTCAGCATACACATACACAGACCCAGTATGTACACACATAGATACACTCAGCATACACATACACAGACCCAGTATGTACACACGTAGATACACTCAGCATACACATACACAGACCCAGTATGTACACACGTAGATACTCAGCACACACATACACAGACCCAGTATGTACACACATAGATACACTCAGCATACACATACACAGACCCAGTATGTACACACATAGACACACTCAGCACACACATACACAGACCCAGTATGTACACACATAGATACACTCAGCATACACATACATATACCCAGTATGTACACACATAGATACACTCAGCATACACATACACAGACCCAGTATGTACACACATAGATACACTCAGCACACACATACACAGACCCAGTATGTACACACATAGATACACTCAGCATACACATACACAGACCCAGTATGTACACACATAGATACACTCAGCATACACATACACAGACCCAGTATGTACACACATAGACACACTCAGCATACACAGACCCAGTATGTACACACATAGACACACTCAGCATACACAGACCCAGTATGTACACACATAGACACACTCAGCATACACACACAGACCCAGTATGTACACACATAGACACACTCAGCATACACAGACCCAGTATGTACACACATAGACACACTCAGCATACACAGACCCAGTATGTACACACATAGATACACTCAGCATACACATACATATACCCAGTATGTACACACCTTAGACACACTAAGCACACACATACACAGACCCAGTATGTACACACGTAGACACACTCAGCACGCACATACACAGACCCAGTATGTACACACAGATACACTCAGCACACACACAGACCCAGTATGTACACAGATACACTCAGCAACACACAGACCCAGTATGTACACACATAGACACACTCAGCAATACACATACACAGACCCAGTATGTACACACATAGACACACTCAGCAGTACACAAGACCCAGTATGTACACACATAGATACACTCAGCATACACATACATAGACCCAGTATGTACACACCTTAGACACACTTAAGCACACGAAATACACAGACCCAGTATGTACACACATAGACACACTCAGCACGCACATACACAGACCCAGTATGTACACACAGATACACTCAGCACACACACAGACCCAGTATGTACACACAGATACACTCAGCACACACACAGACCCAGTATGTACACACATAGACACACTCAGCATACACATACACAGACCCAGTATGTACACACATAGAACACTCAGCATACACATACACAGACCCAGTATGTACACACATAGATACACTCAGCATACACATACACAGACCCAGTATGTACACACATGACACTCAGCACACACATACACAGACCCAGTATGTACACACATAGATACACTCAGCATACACTACACAGACCCAGTATGTACACACATAGATACACTCAGCATACACATACACAGACCCAGTATGTACACACGTAGATACACTCAGCATACACATACACAGACCCAGTATGTACACACATAGATACACTCAGCATACACATACACAGACCCAGTATGTACCACACATAGATACACTCAGCATACACATACACAGACCCAGTATGTACCACACGTAGATACTCAGCACCACACATACACAGACCCAGTATGTACACACATAGATACACTCAGCATACACATACACAGACCCAGTATGTACACACGTAGATACACTCAGCACACATACACAGACCCAGTATGTACACAAACGTAGTACACTCAGCATACACATACACAGACCCAGTATGTACACACATAGATACTCAGCATACACATACATATACCCAGTAGTACCACACAATAGATACACTCAGCATACACAGACCCAGTATGTACACACATAGATACACTCAGCATACACATACACAGACCAGTATGTACACACACAGATACACTCAGCATACACAGACCCAGTATGTACACACATAGATACACTCAGCATACACACACACAGACCCAGTATGTACACCATAGATACACTCAGCATACACACAGACCCAGTATGTACACACATAGATACACTCAGCATACACAGACCAGTATGTACACACATAGATACACTCAGCACAATATACACAATACCCAGTATGTACACACATACACACTCAGCACACACATACACAGACCCAGTATGTACACACACAGATACACTCAGCACACACACAGACCCAGTATGTACACACAGATACACTCAGCACACACACAGACCCAGTATGTACACACATAGATACACTCAGCATACACATACACAGACCCAGTATGTACACACATAGATACACTCAGCACACACACACAGACCCAGTATGTACACACATAGACACACTCAGCATACACATACATATACCCAGTATGTACACACATAGATACACTCAGCATACACAGACCCAGTATGTACACACATAGATACACTCAGCATACACATACACAGACCCAGTATGTACACACATAGATACACTCAGCATACACAGACCCAGTATGTACACACATAGATACACTCAGCATACACAGACCCAGTATGTACACACATACACACTCAGCACACACATACACAGACCCAGTATGTACACACAGATACACTCAGCACACACACAGACCCAGTATGTACACACAGATACACTCAGCACACACACAGACCCAGTATGTACACACATAGATACACTCAGCACACACACACAGACCCAGTATGTACACACATAGACACACTCAGCATACACATACATATACCCAGTATGTACACACATAGATACACTCAGCACACACATACACAGACCCAGTATGTACACACATAGACACACTCAGCACACACATACACAGACCCAGTATGTACACACATAGATACACTCAGCATACACATACACAGACCCAGTATGTACACACATAGATACACTCAGCATACATATACATATACCCAGTATGTACACACATAGACACACTCAGCACGCACATACACAGACCCAGTATGTACACACAGATACACTCAGCACACACACAGACCCAGTATGTACACACAGATACACTCAGCACACACACAGACCCAGTATGTACACACATAGATACACTCAGCACACACACACAGACCCAGTATGTACACACATAGACACACTCAGCATACACATACATATACCCAGTATGTACACACATAGATACACTCAGCATACACATACATATACCCAGTATGTACACACATAGATACACTCAGCATACACAGACCCAGTATGTACACACATAGACACACTCAGCATACACATACACAGACCCAGTATGTACACACATAGATACACTCAGCACACACATACACAGACCCAGTATGTACACACATAGACACACTCAGCACGCACATACACAGACCCAGTATGTACACACATAGATACACTCAGCATACACATACACAGACCCAGTATGTACACACATAGATACACTCAGCATACACATACACAGACCCAGTATGTACACACATAGACACACTCAGCATACACATACACAGACCCAGTATGTACACACATAGACACACTCAGCATACACATACATATACCCAGTATGTACACACATAGACACACTCAGCACACACATACACAGACCCAGTATGTACACACATAGATACACTCAGCATACACATACACTATTTACCCAGTATGTACACACATAGATACACTCAGCATACACATACACAGACCCAGTATGTACACACATAGATACACTCAGCACACACACATACACAGACCCAGTATGTACACACATAGATACACTCAGCATACACGACCCAGATAGTGTACACACATAGATACACTCAGCATACACATACACAGACCCAGTATGTACACACATAGATACACTCAGCACACACATACACAGACCCAGTATGTACACACATAGATACACTCAGCATACACATACACAGACCCAGTATGTACACACATAGACACACTCAGCATACACAGACCCAGTATGTACACACATAGACACACTCAGCATACACAGACCCAGTATGTACACACATAGACACACTCAGCATACACAGACCCAGTATGTACACACATAGACACACTCAGCATACACAGACCCAGTATGTACACACATAGACACACTCAGCATACACAGACCCAGTATGTACACACATAGACACACTCAGCATACACAGACCCAGTATGTACACACATAGACACACTCAGCACACACATACATACATAGATGGAGTTGAGGTAACATCACTGTGGAGACACAGGTTTGAATCCCGGCCAGAGCACCTCTCCAGTAAGTGTCCTTGGGCAAGACACCTAACGGTACAGACTCGCCACCCAGGACATACTGAAACCCAGAGAAACCTCAATGTATCCTTCCTGCTAAAATCCTTTCTCTACGCACACACGCCGCTCGCTGATGTAGCTGTTCAGGTTGTGACGCCGGCTCTTTCTGGTAAAGGCTGTTTCACAGTCCGGCTGTTATTAGGTTTGTGATCGATTTAAAGTGAAGTGAGAACATCTGTCTGATTGATCTGCGCCTCGTAAAGTGATTTGTGGCTCTTAATGCTCCGAGCGATCACATTATCCCACCCCAAACCTCAAAGCAAACAAAGCCACTACTAAATACCTAATGTAACCTCACTGGACATGTGCGCCCCAAAACTCAGCCCCCAATACGTCAGACTAGCAGCGGCAAAGACCGATCACTTCCTGATTATTCCCAAGAGCAAAGCTCACCGGGATCAGTGCGGCCACTCACTACTAGGGATGTGCACGCGGTTTTTTTCATTTCTTTTCGGCACGTTCAGTTTTTCAAAAGTTTAGTTTCGGCCCATTATCGTTTTGGCCCATTATCGTTTTGGCCCATTATTGTTTTGGCCCATTATCGTTTCGGCCCATTATCGTTTTGGCCCATTATCGTTTCGGCCCATTATCGTTTTGGCCCATTATCATTTCAGCCTGTTTCGTTTTGGCTCCTTGTTTCGTATCGATTTTTGTTTTGTGAAATTGGGGAATTTCGGTCTTTCGGATCGTCTGTTTTCTTCGTTTCAAAGGGTCCATCTGCGGATTTTCGTTTTGACTTTAGACGTACGGTATTTTGGATGCTCTGATATTTTGCTCGATACGGTAATCCTGCCGATTCGTTCCTTCGGACATATAATTTTTTATGAAAGATCCTTTTTTTCTTATGAATAAATGTTAAAACTAATCCCCGTTTTTAAGTGTTTATTAAATATTTCTAAAACTGTTTGTTATTTTCAGTTGCAGCAAACAGCCATTTCTCTTATTTATTTTTTAGGATTATTTTTGCATTTTTCGGGAATTTTGGGTTAATCTTTAGGGTTTTTCCTAATTTATTTTAAAGGTATAACGATGTCTGTTTTTTTCTTTGCAGAACACATACAGCTGGATTATCTTCTCTGATCTGAGTCAGAACCATGGACAGTCGCCGATGGAGAAACACATATTATCAATCTATTTCCTCATATCAGCACCGTGGATAACGACAGGCTTGTTACTATCCATGGTACCGATACTGACAAACTGTATTGTAACAAAAGTCATTGCCGAACACAACACATACGGACGGACTGAGAGAAGATAATCCAGCTGTATGTGTTCAGCAAAGAAAAAAACAGACCTCGTTATACATTTAAAATAAATTAGGAAGAACCGTAAATATTAACCCAAAAATTCCCGAAAAATGCAAAAATAATCCGAAAAAATAAATAAATGCAGACACACGCTGTAAGTGAAAAAAATAAATGCTTTAAGATATATTTAATAAAAACGAGAATTTTGCACTGGAACAAGTGAAAAAAAGTGACTGACGATACGAAATCAGCAACGGAACCGAAACGGACTGGAAACGATACTAAAATACATTGTCCGAAATTAACTGAAACGGAACTGAAATCGCGAATAGAACGAAAACGACTTGTGATTTTACAAGTTTCATGTCCATACGTAATAATAAAAAAAATTTGTTTCGTATTGGGAAATATTTCGGATGGTGTGCATTTCGTTTCCGGTTCGGAACATCGGACGAATCCGAAGCACCAAATCGGCCCGTTTTGTGAGAAAAATGAATCGGTACGAAACGAAACGCACATCCCTACTCACTACTACTCAACCAACCCCTTAATGCTGTGCGGCCCACACCATCACCATGTACAGCAACACACATAAACCACATGATGCAGCATAACACCACCAGGAAAACCTGACACGACTGCAAACCCCACCCTTACTGATCTGTGTCTCTCAAAATACCCCCGCCACTCCCACATCCTGTCCCTCCCCCTTCCGCACTGTCCTTCATCTCTCCCTCCTTCCACACTGTCCCTCCTCTCTCCCTCCTTCCGCACTGTCCTTCATCTCTCCCTCCTTCCACACTGTCCCTCCTCTCTCCCTCCTTCCACACTGTCCCTCCTCTCTCCCTCCTTCCACACTGTCCCTCCTCTCTCCCTCCTTCCACACTGTCCCTCCTCTCTCCCTCCTTCCACACTGTCCCTCCTCTCTCCCTCCTTCCGCACTGTCTCTCCTCTCTCCCTCCTTCCACACTGTCCTTCCTCTCTCCCTCCTTCCACACTGTCCCTCCTCTCTCCCTCCTTCCGCACTGTCTCTCCTCTCTCCCTCCTTCCACACTGTCCCTCCTCTCTCCCTCCTTCCACACTGTCCTTCCTCTCTCCCTCCTTCCACACTGTCCTTCATCTCTCCCTCCTTCCACACTGTCCCTCCTCTCTCCCTCCTTCCACACTGTCCCTCCTCTCTCCCTCCTTCCACACTGTCCCTCCTCTCTCCCTCCTTCCGCACTGTCTCTCCTCTCTCCCTCCTTCCACACTGTCCCTCCTCTCTCCCTCCTTCCACACTGTCCCTCCTCTCTCCCTCCTTCCACACTGTCCTCCTCTCTCCCTCCTTCCACACTGTCCCTCCTCTTCTCCCTCCTTCCACACTGTCCCTCCTCTCTCCCTCCTTCCGCACTGTCTCTCCTCTCTCCCTCCTTCCACACTGTCCTTCCTCTCTCCCTCCTTCCACACTGTCCCTCCTCTCTCCCTCCTTCCGCACTGTCTCTCCTCTCTCCCTCCTTCCACACTGTCCCTCCTCTCTCCCTCCTTCCACACTGTCCTTCCTCTCTCCCTCCTTCCACACTGTCCTTCATCTCTCCCTCCTTCCACACTGTCCCTCCTCTCTCCCTCCTTCCACACTGTCCCTCCTCTCTCCCTCCTTCCACCACTGTCCCTCCTCTCTCCCTCCTTCCGCACTGTCTCTCTCTCTCCCTCCTTCCACACTGTCCCTCCTCTCTCCCTCCTTCCACACTGTCCTTCCTCTCTCCCTCCTTCCACACTGTCCCTCCTCTCTCCCTCCTTCCACACTGTCCCTCCTCTCTCCCTCCTTCCACACTGTCTCTCCCTCCTTCCACACTGTCCTTCATCTCTCCCTCCTTCCACACTGTCCCTCCTCTCTCCCTCCTTCCACACTGTCCCTCCTCTCTCCCTCCTTCCACACTGTCCCTCCTCTCTCCCTCCTTCCACACTGTCACTCCTCTCTCCCTCCTTCCACACTGTCTCTCCCTCCTTCCACACTGTCCCTCCTCTCTCCCTCCTTCCACACTGTCCCTCCTCTCTCCCTCCTTCCACACTGTCTCTCCCTCCTTCCACAATGTCCTTCATCTCTCCCTCCTTCCACACTGTCCCTCCTCTCTCCCTCCTTCCACACTGTCCCTCCTCTCTCCCTCCTTCCACACTGTCCCTCCTCTCTCCCTCCTCCACACTGTCCCTCCTCCTCTCCTCCTCCTCCACACTGTCTCTCCCTCCTTCCACACTGTCCTTCCTCTCTCCCTCCTTCCACACTGTCCCTCCTCTCTCCCTCCTTCCACACTGTCCCTCCTCTCTCCCTCCTTCCACCACTGTCTCTCCCTCCTTCCACACTGTCCTTCCTCTCTCCCTCCTTCCACACTGTCCCTCCTCTCTCCCTCCTTCCACACTGTCCCTCCTCTCTCCCTCCTTCCACTCTGTCCCTCCTCTCTCCCTCCTTCCATACTGTCTCTCCCTCCTTCCACACTGTCCTTCCTCTCTCCCTCCTTCCACACTGTCCCTCCTCTCTCCCTCCTTCCACACTGTCCCTCCTCTCTCCCTCCTTCCACACTGTCCCTCCTCTCTCCCTCCTTCCACACTGTCCCTCCTCTCTCCCTCCTTCCACACTGTCTCTCCCTCCTTCCACACTGTCCTTCTCTCTCCCTCCTTCCACACTGTCCCTCCTCTCTCCCTCCTTCCACACTGTCCCTCCTCTCTCCCTCCTTCCACACTGTCTCTCCCTCCTTCCACACTGTCACTCCTCTCTCCCTCCTTCCACACTGTCCCTCCTCTCTCCCTCCTTCCACACTGTCCCTCCTCTCTCCTCCTTCCACACTGTCCCTCCTCTCTCCCTCCTTCCACACTGTCCCTCCTCTCTCCCTCCTTCCACACTGTCTCTCCCTCCTTCCACACTGTCCCTCCTCTCTCCCTCCTTCCACACTGTCCCTCCTCTCTCCCTCCTTCCACACTGTCTCTCCCTCCTTCCACACTGTCCTTCCTCTCTCCCTCCTTCCACACTGTCCCTCCTCTCTCCCTCCTTCCACACTGTCCCTCCTCTCTCCCTCCTTCCACACTGTCTCTCCCTCCTTCCACACTGTCCTTCCTCTCTCCCTCCTTCCACACTGTCCTTCCTCTCTCCCTCCTTCCACACTGTCCCTCCTCTCTCCCTCCTTCCACACTGTCCCTCCTCTCTCCCTCCTTCCACACTGTCCCTCCTCTCTCCCTCCTTCCACACTGTCTCTCCCTCCTTCCACACTGTCCTTCCTCTCTCCCTCCTTCCACACTGTCCCTCCTCTCTCCCTCCTTCCACACTGTCCCTCCTCTCTCCCTCCTTCCACACTGTCCCTCCTCTCTCCCTCCTTCCACACTGTCCCTCCTCTCTCCCTCCTTCCACACTGTCTCTCCCTCCTTCCACACTGTCCTTCCTCTCTCCCTCCTTCCACACTGTCCCTCCTCTCTCCCTCCTTCCACACTGTCCCTCCTCTCTCCCTCCTTCCACACTGTCCCTCCTTCCACACTGTCCCTCCTCTCTCCCTCCTTCCACACTGTCTCTCCCTCCTTCCACACTGTCACTCCTCTCTCCCTCCTTCCACACTGTCCCTCCTCTCTCCCTCCTTCCACACTGTCCCTCCTCTCTCCCTCCTTCCACACTGTCCCTCCTCTCTCCCTCCTTCCACACTGTCTCTCCCTCCTTCCACACTGTCCCTCCTCTCTCCCTCCTTCCACACTGTCTCTCCCTCCTTCCACACTGTCCTTCCTCTCTCCCTCCTTCCACACTGTCCCTCCTCTCTCCCTCCTTCCACACTGTCCCTCCTCTCTCCCTCCTTCCACACTGTCCCTCCTCTCTCCCTCCTTCCACACTGTCTCTCCCTCCTTCCACACTGTCCTTCCTTCCACACTGTCCTTCATCTCTCCCTCCTTCCACACTGTCCCTCCTCTCTCCCTCCTTCCACACTGTCTCTCCCTTCTTCCACACTGTCCTTCCTCTCTCCCTCCTTCCACACTGTCCCTCCTCTCTCCCTCCTTCCACACTGTCCCTCCTCTCTCCCTCCTTCCACACTGTCCCTCCTCTCTCCCTCCTTCCACACTGTCTCTCCCTCCTTCCACACTGTCCTTCCTCTCTCCCTCCTTCCACACTGTGTTACATGTTTACAGGCGCATTCTGTATATAGTCACTGTGTTACATGTTTACAGGCGCATTCTGTATATAGTCACTGTGTTACGTGTTTACAGGTGCATTCTGTATATAGTCACTGTGTTACATGTTTACAGGTGCATTCTGTATATAGTCACTGTTACATGTTTACATGTGCATTCTGTATATAGTCACTGTGTTACATGTTTACAGGCGCGTTCTGTATCTAGTCACTATGTTACATGTTTACAGGTGCATTCTGTATATAGTCACTGTTACATGTTTACAGGAGCATTCTGTATATAGTCACTGTGTTACATGTTTACAGGCACATTCTGTATATAGTCACTGTGTTACATGTTTACAGGTGCATTCTGTATATAGTCATTATGTTACATGTTTACAGGTGCATTCTGTATATAGTCACTGTGTTACATGTTTACAGGCGCATTCTGTATATAGTCACTGTGTTACATGTTTACAGGCGCATTCTGTATATAGTCACTGTTACATGTTTACAGGTGCATTCTGTACCGAGGTATGCTAGTAAGGAGCTCTTGAGTGACTTTAGACTGGGGGAAGATTTGATGGCGTCTGGGAGGTTATTACATATTTGCGGTGCTCTGTAGGTAAATGAGGATGGAGCCACTTTCTTTTTGTATTGTGGTATTGCAAGTAAGGAGCAGGTCCTGGATCGGATGTTATAGGATGAGGGAACTGCTGGGGGAAGCAGTCTATTCAGGTAGGGTGGCAGTTTCCCAGAAAAGTTGTTTTGCTTAAACACTCTTACATTGTAGCACAAAGCGACAGAATGAGTTATACAATGTAGTAAGTTTATGAAGGTGTGTTTGCGGGGCGGCTGCATACACTACATCTCCGTATTTAATAACTGGCATAAGCATTTGTTGTACAATCTGCTTTGTTACCGCGGGGCTCAGGCAGGATTTGTTTCTGTACAGGGCACCTAGTTTGGGGTAAAGTTTAGATGAGAGTTTTTCGATGTGGGGCCAAAGGATAGATTAGGGTCCAACCACATACCTAGGTATTTGAGAGAAGTGACTGTGGTCAGCGTGCCATTTGATATTGTCCTGACACATAGATGGGAATTTATGTAGTTTAGGTTTTGTTCCAAAGAGCATCGTTACAGTTTTGTCAGTATTTAAAAAAAGTTTGTGGATTTCCTACCCTTATACTAACAATGGCAACACACTTTGAATTCAGCCAATGAAATGATCTTGTGCCTCCATTCCTGTAACATAACTGGGTACACCGAGATGTCAGGCGTCCCAGATGACGTCATGACGGCTCTTGCACATCCTATGGCACAATCCCTGTTAAAGCTCACCGGGGTGGGGAGTCATCGCTCATTTATTGATCTTGTTGAGCCAGTGAGTATTGTAACTATTTCTTGCCAGTTTTGTGGGGTTATTAACCCCCGCACACCCCTGCCTCCCTTCGGATCTTGGTTTTGTTTTGCCCGCCCTATTCCTATTGCCCATTTAGTAGGCTCTATTACTGCTCGCTGCCGGCCCACCGACCCCTGGACTGTTACTCGGCTCTGCATTACCCTCTTACTTAGGGTTAGGGCCACTGGCTGGGCGGAATGTGCCCCAATATGCCCCATCTGCCCCTAGTGTCTGCGTCGCTCAGGCTCCCTGCTCTGTAACGAGGTGCCTACCCTCTGTCTGATTTATACAATACGTTCACTTCAACCACAATAATCTGTTTATAAAATAATAAATACTGAGGTTTATACTCTGAGGGCAAAACACGGGGTCACCCGCCGGCGACAGGCACGGGGTCCCACTAAACATCTAGAAATTGCACCAGCTGCCACTGCTCCCCACTATCCTCCGCATGAAACGGCCAACACCCCCTACCATCTGCTGGTAATGACCAGTGATGTCTCTCTGCACCCCATAGTGTCTCTCTCGTAATCTCTGCCCGCATAGTGTCTCTCGTAATCTCTGCACCCCATAGTGTCTCTCTCTCGTAATCTCTGCACCCCATAGTGTCTCTCTCTGTCTTTCTCGTAATCTCTGCCCGCATAGTGTCTCTCGTAATCTCTGCACCCCATAGTCTCTTTCTTTCTCGTAATCTCTGCACCCCATAGTGTCTCTTTCTCCTAATCTCTGCGCCCCATAGTGACTCTCTCTCGTAATCTCTGCACCCCATAGTGTCTCTCTCTCCTAATCTCTGCGCCCCATAGTGACTCTCTCTCGTAATTTCTGCGCCCCATAGTGACTCTCTCTCGTAATCTCTGCACCCCATAGTGTCTCTCTCTCATAATCTCTGCACCCCATAGTGTCTCTTTCTCCTAATCTCTGCGCCCCATAGTGACTCTCTCTCGTAATCTCTGCACCCCATAGTGTCTCTCTCTCCTAATCTCTGCGCCCCATAGTGACTCTCTCTCGTAATCTCTGCACCCCATAGTGTCTCTTTCTCCTAATCTCTGCGCCCCATAGTGACTCTCTCTCGTAATCTCTGCACCCCATAGTGTCTCTCTCTCCTAATCTCTGCGCCCATAGTGACTCTCTCTCGTAATCTCTGCACCCCATAGTGTCTCTCTCTCCTAATCTCTGCGCCCCATAGTGTCTCTCTCTCGTAATCTCTGCACCCCATAGTGTCTCTCTCTCTGTCTTTCTCGTAATCTCTGCCCGCATAGTGTCTCTCGTAATCTCTGCACCCCATAGTCTCTTTCTTTCTCGTAATCTCTGCACCCCATAGTGTCTCTTTCTCCTAATCTCTGCGCCCCATAGTGACTCTCTCTCGTAATCTCTGCACCCCATAGTGTCTCTCTCTCCTAATCTCTGCGCCCCATAGTGACTCTCTCTCGTAATTTCTGCGCCCCATAGTGACTCTCTCTCGTAATCTCTGCACCCCATAGTGTCTCTCTCTCATAATCTCTGCACCCCATAGTGTCTCTTTCTCCTAATCTCTGCGCCCCATAGTGACTCTCTCTCGTAATCTCTGCACCCCATAGTGTCTCTCTCTCCTAATCTCTGCGCCCCATAGTGACTCTCTCTCGTAATCTCTGCACCCCATAGTGTCTCTTTCTCCTAATCTCTGCGCCCCATAGTGACTCTCTCTCGTAATCTCTGCACCCCATAGTGTCTCTCTCTCCTAATCTCTGCGCCCCATAGTGACTCTCTCTCGTAATCTCTGCACCCCATAGTGTCTCTCTCTCCTAATCTCTGCGCCCCATAGTGTCTCTCTCTCTTAATCTCTGCACCCCATAGTGTCTCTCTCTGTCTTTCTCGTAATCTCTGCCCGCATAGTGTCTCTCGTAATCTCTGCACCCCATAGTCTCTTTCTTTCTCGTAATCTCTGCACCCCATAGTGTCTCTTTCTCCTAATCTCTGCGCCCCATAGTGACTCTCTCTCGTAATCTCTGCACCCCATAGTGTCTCTCTCTCCTAATCTCTGCGCCCCATAGTGACTCTCTCTCGTAATTTCTGCGCCCCATAGTGACTCTCTCTCGTAATCTCTGCACCCCATAGTGTCTCTCTCTCATAATCTCTGCACCCCATAGTGTCTCTTTCTCCTAATCTCTGCGCCCCATAGTGACTCTCTCTCGTAATCTCTGCACCCCATAGTGTCTCTCTCTCCTAATCTCTGCGCCCCATAGTGACTCTCTCTCGTAATCTCTGCACCCCATAGTGTCTCTTTCTCCTAATCTCTGCGCCCCATAGTGACTCTCTCTCGTAATCTCTGCACCCCATAGTGTCTCTCTCTCCTAATCTCTGCGCCCCATAGTGACTCTCTCTCGTAATCTCTGCACCCCATAGTGTCTCTTTCTCCTAATCTCTGCGCCCCATAGTGACTCTCTCTCGTAATCTCTGCACCCCATAGTGTCTCTCTCTCCTAATCTCTGCGCCCCATAGTGACTCTCTCTCGTAATCTCTGCACCCCATAGTGTCTCTTTCTCCTAATCTCTGCGCCCCATAGTGACTCTCTCTCGTAATCTCTGCACCCATAGTGTCTCTCTCTCCTAATCTCTGCGCCCCATAGTGACTCTCTCTCGTAATCTCTGCACCCCATAGTGTCTCTTTCCCCTAATCTCTGCGCCCCATAGTGACTCTCTCTCGTAATCTCTGCACCCCATAGTGTCTCTCTCTCCTAATCTCTGCGCCCCATAGTGACTCTCTCTCGTAATCTCTGCACCCCATAGTGTCTCTTTCTCCTAATCTCTGCGCCCCATAGTGACTCTCTCTCGTAATCTCTGCACCCCATAGTGACTCTCTCTCGTAATCTCTGCGCCCCATAGTGACTCTCTCCGTCGTAATCTCTGCACCCCATAGTGTCTCTCTCTCCTAATCTCTGCGCCCCATAGTGACTCTCTCTCGTAATCTCTGCACCCATAGTGTCTCTTTCTCCTAATCTCTGCGCCCCATAGTGACTCTCTCTCGTAATCTCTGCACCCCATAGTGTCTCTCTCTCCTAATCTCTGCGCCCATAGTGACTCTCTCTCGTAATCTCTGCACCCCATAGTGTCTCTTTCCCCTAATCTCTGCGCCCCATAGTGACTCTCTCTCGTAATCTCTGCACCCCATAGTGACTCTCTCTCGTAATCTCTGCACCCCATAGTGACTCTCTCTCGTAATCTCTGCACCCATAGTGTCTCTTTCCCCTAATCTCTGCGCCCCATAGTGACTCTCTCTCGTAATCTCTGCACCCCATAGTGACTCTCTCTCGTAATCTCTGCACCCCATAGTGTCTCTTTCTCCTAATCTCTGCGCCCCATAGTGACTCTCTCTCGTAATCTCTGCACCCCATAGTGTCTCTCTCTCCTAATCTCTGCGCCCCATAGTGACTCTCTCTCGTAATCTCTGCACCCATAGTGTCTCTTTCCCCTAATCTCTGCGCCCCATAGTGACTCTCTCTCGTAATCTCTGCACCCCATAGTGACTCTCTCTCGTAATCTCTGCACCCCATAGTGACTCTCTCTCGTAATCTCTGCACCCCATAGTGTCTCTTTCCCCTAATCTCTGCGCCCCATAGTGACTCTCTCTCGTAATCTCTGCACCCCATAGTGACTCTCTCTCGTAATCTCTGCACCCCATAGTGTCTCTTTCTCCTAATCTCTGCGCCCCATAGTGACTCTCTCTCGTAATCTCTGCACCCCATAGTGTCTCTCTCTCCTAATCTCTGCGCCCCATAGTGACTCTCTCTCGTAATCTCTGCACCCCATAGTGTCTCTTTCCCCTAATCTCTGCGCCCCATAGTGACTCTCTCTCGTAATCTCTGCACCCCATAGTGACTCTCTCTCGTAATCTCTGCACCCCATAGTGACTCTCTCTCGTAATCTCTGCACCCCATAGTGTCTCTTTCCCCTAATCTCTGCGCCCCATAGTGACTCTCTCTCGTAATCTCTGCACCCCATAGTGACTCTCTCTCGTAATCTCTGCACCCCATAGTGTCACGGGAAAAACACTGAGGATAAGTGGAATATCTTTAAACTAACACTAGAAAAGTATGTCACAATATATTCCACTGCTTAATAAATATAAAAGAGACAGACTGAAACCAATGTGGCTTAGTAGGAAGGTAACTAACGGAATGAAACATAAAAAGAAGGCATTTAAAGCTTTTTTTTTTTGTATATAATTTTTTTTATTAAGGTTCACATAGAAGAAACAGATGCCAGACATCACCAAGATTGGGGTAATGAAAAAGGAGGATCACGCAGGATCCTGCAGTTATCAATTCTAACAATAACATAAGCTCTGCAACATAGGAAAATCTGGTTCAACAGTTTGCCTAAGTTAAACTAAAACCCAATAAAATTTATAACACTGTAAAACATAACAGAACACACAAATCAGAAGAATACACAGAGTTAAGGGGGAAAAAAAAAGAAAGAGGGGGAGAGAGAAAGAAAAAAAAAAAAGGGAAAAGTCAGAAATAAAATCCTTATGCATATGCTCAGTGAGGTCCACAAACGGCAATATTAATACTGTATCCTCAAATATATCCTTTATAACATTTATAAGAAAATGAGATCAGTTTTCCAGACTTTACAAAGAGTTCCCATCCTTCCCATATGTCTTGAAACACGCTGAAAGAGTTAACAGCCCTGTGGTACATGTCTTCGTACAGACAAACATTCTCCAGAGACAACATGACTTCTCTCATTGAGGGACTATCTTGAGAAGCCAATGACGCGCTATAGTAGCTTTAGCTACACTAAGTATTATTGATATGATGCCTCTATGTCGCTGTTGAATAGTAATTGGAAGCATATGTAAGAGGTATTGTTTAGGGCACAGGGGCATAGATATTCCGGTACAATGAGAGATCAGTCTACAAACTTTCCCCCAGAAGGCAGCGAGGAGCGGACATTGCCAAAAGATGTGAAGGATAGAACCTACACTGGTGCCACAGCGCCAACATACACTGGAGTGCCCGGGTATATGAGCCACGCGATTTGGGGTCATGTACCATCTATATAAGAGTTTAAGATGTGACCTCCTGCAGATTAGTGCTCCTGGTATATTTATAGACCGTTTCCGTGGCGTAAACCAGTCCTCCTTAGAAGACTCGAACGACAGATCTTTGTCCCATCTAATCATATAAGGTAGTTTCTTATTGGGGTTCACAGACAACAAACTGTCATAACATAAAGACAAAGGCTTTTTCGTAACTTTTTTACCTAAGCACAACCTGTGGAAGGCCGTAATCTCCGTCGCTGCAAAGGAGGAAATACCCCGTTGAGTCAGTGCATGTTTTACCCTAAGGTACTTGAAACATTCGCTAGTGGGGAGGGCAAACTCGCGCGCTATGTCCGGGAAGGATTTAATGGAAGAGGATGTAAAAAGTTGATGAATATGTGTAAGACCTAATTGGAACCAACGGTCAAGGTTCAGGTCTTGGATAGTGCGACATAGGAAGCGCAATGGAGCTAAGCTGAGCAATGAGAAAGGTCGTACGAGTCGTCTACCCCATAGCCACCATGACATAAGGGAAAGGGATGTGGAAGGCAAGAGACCCTCCAATGTGTGGTGTGGGAGCTTCTCAAACCACATCAGGTCGTGAACTCGAAAAGGAGCAATGTAAGCATTCTCCATCCGTAACCATAAAGGGGTGTCTCGCTGGGACATGGAGGACAGGAGCTGAGCCAATAGAGCTGCTCTGTAGTATGCAGTAACGTTTATAAAGCCTAGCCCCCCCCTACGTCTAGTCGCGTTAATTGTGGAAGCTGGAATGCGTGGAGGCCTCCCTTTCCATATGTGTGCCTGCAGCATTTTTTGCATACGTAGCAACATATGTGCCGGGATAAAAACTGGGATGTTCCTGAAAAAATAAAGAATCTGGGGTAGGATACACATTTTCAGAGCTGCCATACGTCCCATCCAAGAGACCTCCAGATCAAGCCAGGAGGACAGTTGGGAGGAGATAGAAGTCATTAGGGGGTTATAATTATATTTGAGGATAGTACCCCTGGATTTGGTAAGAGAAATACCTAAATATTTCAAAGAGGTCGTTCTCCAGTCGAATGGATACAAGGCCTTTAAAGTGGAGAGTGAGAAATCATCAACATGTAGCGGCAGTGCCTGCGTCTTGCTCACATTGTTTTTATAATAGGAGACTAGGCCATAGGAAGTTAGTTGACGCATCAGAGATGGTAAAGAAGTTTCAGGGGAGGTAAGAAAAATCAAAATATCATCCGCGAACAGAGCTAATTTATGAATTCCATCTGGTGTAGATATGCCAGAGATGGAAGTGTCCCGCCTGATCCGTGAGGCCAAGGGCTCCAATGCCAAAACAAAGATGAGTGGGGAGAGTGGACACCCCTGCCTGGTGCCATTGGTAATAGAGAATGAGGAGGAAAGAAACCCAGATGCCAGGACTTTTGCCGTTGGAAGGGAATACAGGCTCATGATACCATCAATAAATAGGGCAGGGAAACCAAAGACTTCTAATGCCTTACGCATATAGCCCCAATGTAGGCGGTCAAATGCCTTCTCTGCATCCAGTGCCAGGAGAAGCCCAGTTGTATTGGTTCTATAGGCGATATCGATTATGTTATAGAAACGTCGGGTGTTGTCACATGTCTGTCTACCAGTTACAAACCCGGTTTGTTCCGCTGATATCAAGAAAGGCAGCAAAGGAGCCATTCTAGACGCCAACAGTTTAGCGTATAGCTTAGCGTCCACATTTAATAAGGATATAGGATGAAAGTTCGCACAGCTGGTCGGGGATTTGCCAGGTTTAGGTAATGTTATAATAGTAGCTTGAAGCATTTCCGGGGGTATTACACCTGTGGATTTGATATGGTTGAAAAGTCCCGTAAGGGTTGGTATTAGAATGTCTGCGAAGGTTTGATAATATAAATTAGAAAAACCGTCCGGCCCAGGGGCCTTGTTCTTTGGAAGAGCCTTAACGGCCTTACACACCTCTTCCTCTGTGAACGGAACCAGCAGTTCTGCCGCTTGTGATCGGGATAGGGAGGGGAGTTCTACTTCCTGGAGGAATTGAGTTATCTCATCTGGGTCCGGGTCGTGAGTCGCAGGATCTGATTTTAGGTTATATAAAGAGGCGTAGAAGTTGGCAAATTCCTCTGAAATTTTTAACGGGTTGTAAATCCTATCCCCTCCATTATCTAATAGGTAAGGAATTTTGGTTTAGTCTTTTAGATTTCAATTTAGATGCCAGTAACCGGCCAGCTTTGTTGCCCTGGGTATATTGGGTGAGATTTAAGCGTCGTATGGCCCGTTCAGAGGACTGTAACGTCATCTGGATCAGATCCCGTCGAAGGGTCGTCAGTCGGGACAAGAGGTCAGGTGTGGGGTTAGATTTATGTTGGGCTTCCAAGTCAGATATTTGCCGCTGTATTGAAGTCATCTGGGTATTGAACGCCCTTTTCCGTGTAGCCCCTCTCTGAATCAAATGGCCCCTCACCACTGCTTTATGCGCCAACCAGGCCGATGATATGGTTACGTCTTCCGTCACATTTAATGCAAAGTATTCCCGTAACACCGCCGAAGTATCAGACACATCAGCGCCACTAACTATAAGCGAGTCGTTTAGACGCCAGTTCCCCATCCCCCTAGCAGGATAGTCAGCCTCGAAGTCCATCGTTATAGGAGCATGATCAGACCACGTTATAGAGCCGATACGAGCTGCCAGGAGACGAGGGACTGTAGAGCCTTGTATCAGACATAGGTCAATGCGGCTATAAGATGAGTGAACTGGTGAGAAAAAAGTGAAGTCCCTAGTTGAGGGGTTGCTAATTCTCCATGCGTCATATAAGTCAGAGGATCGTAAAAAGTCAGTTAGTTGACGGCTAGAGGGGAGCTGTTTACGAGGCTGTGCACGGTTCTGGCCCGGCCGTGTATCCAAAGCCGTGTCCGGCACACAATTAAAATCACCACACATGAAAAGAGACCCCTCCATCAACTTCTTAATCTTACTATAAGCTTTTTTAAGAAAACATACCGGGTTGACATTAGGCAAATACAGATTTGGAACCGTAATTGGAAGTTCATTCATAGTGCCCACCAAGATCAAAAGGCGGCCCAGTGGGTCTGTATATTGGTTTGTGCATCTAAAGACCCAGTCTTTGTGAAAGAGAACCGAGACACCCCTAGACTTCGTCTGGGCAGTAGAATGAAAGGAAACAGGGTACATAGCGGATCGCAAATGGGGGGTGCGCACTGTGCTAAAATGCGTCTCCTGCACACAGACTATCGCTGGCTTAGATTTATGTAAATCCCGAAACAGAGCATGTCTTTTAAACGGAACATTCAGCCCCCTAACATTCATTGAAAAAATACTGAACTGAGGTTTACTCATGAATAAATAACCACAACGTTATAATATGCATAGCTGGATGAAAAGTACTATCGAGGAGACATGAGGAATACGAAGGCCAGGGCCATAAGAGCATATCAACAGACAGATAATTAAAGAAAAATAAAAAAGGGAAAAGGAACGAAAAAGAAAAGGGAAAAAAACTGAAAAAGGCAAAAACGTAAGATAAACAAACCAAACGCTGCTGTATCCCAGAGATACAGCAAGAATGAGTCATTCCTAGTGGCAGTAAGAAGCGAAAAATATCAGCTAAGGAGACTCAACCGGGGGACGGGGGGACGTCCGCTACACAGAGCTCAACGCAAGAACTCAGCGCTGAACCAAAAAACAGAGTCCCGAGGCGATCGTGAAGAGGAACCACGTCCTCCACGCGGCACAGGGAAGGAGACACCCATCATTTAGGTCGGACTCTATGCCATTCCGGTGAGACCTTAATTGGTGATGAGGAAGGTTCACGCGGAGGCGAGAAATCAGCCAGAATATTCCAGTCCTTCAGGAATTGTAATCCAGTGGCGACATCAGGAACAACATTTAGGATACCATCCTTCCATATCAAGAGCTTCGTTGGGAACCCCCATCTGTACGCCAACTTGTGATTGCGGAGAAGCTTGGTGAGGGATGAAAACTCTCGTCGTTTAGACATGGTCAAAGCCGATAAGTCAGCGAAAAAAGAGATAGCAGCATAAGGGGCAGCTAAAGGCATGGACTTCCGTGACGCTGACATCAGAGCTTCCTTGATGTGGAAAAAGTGAACCCGGATAATGACATCACGAGCCACCGACGTTGGTAGGTTTTTTGCTCTCGGTAAGCGATGCGCTCGATCCAGAAGTAGGTCTTGTGGTGTAGCTTCTGGCAGCAAAACTTGAAACAACTCCAGTAGATATGGATGTAAGTCCGCTAGAGTGACTGCTTCTGCGATACCTCTGATTCTGATATTATTACGCCGGGAGCGATCTTCTACGTCAACCACTTTAAGTGCCAGAGCTTCATGGGCCGCTTGCAGGGCCAGATGTCGGTCTACCAGATCATTATGGGCTAAGCATAAGTCATCCGCCTTAGTGTCCAAGGTATCAGTGCGTTCTCCCAAGTCCTGAACGTCACGGCTCAACTCCTGCAGCGCTCCCCTGATGTCCGCTTGTATGGTTGAGCGCAAATCCTGCAGCATAGCATGTAATCTGCTCTCTGAGGGTGTCAGCGAGTCAGAGAGGTCTGGTTGCGCCGCGGGCGACCCGTCCGGGTCGTGGGCCAGCGCCTGCCGCGGGAATCCGCTATCCTGCGCCTCCTTATTACGTTCCTTCCGAGCCGACTTCGGGGGATCCAACACTCGCTGTGCCTTGGGGGGTGCCATTTTAGAGCCGCAGAAAATATGCCTCGGTTATCCTTTAGTAGCCGTTGGATTGAGAAGAGTTCAGCGCTGGCCGCATGAGCTACATATCCATGTGGTCGCTCGTTAGAGTGTACTGGCTAAACTGATAAAGGCGGCTCCAGCACCAATCAGCCCTCCAGGATGTCACGGTAAATTATGTTTCTTGTATCCCTTTTTTTTTTTTTGTTGTTTTTATATTCCTTTTTTTTTAACGTTTAAGGGCATTACAGGTACTTCTGAGAGATGTGGGACTTCGAGATGTGGGCCGCTTCCTCAAGTGGGGTGCCAAATGGGCCAGCTCCGGAGACCCTCTATCCAAGGGAAGGTCGGGTGGGCTCGACTCAGCCCTCGAGCCTCACAGCGGCGCCGATCACAGCCTCCACTCCACGTGGGGGGTGCCTGTGGGCTACCTCCCCCCTCCCCAGTTGTTCCGGGTGCCGCAGATTCAGGTCGCCACGCTGTGGGCCGGGATGTGGTGGGACCAGGTGGGCAGAGGAAGAGCGTCGCGTGTAACAGGGGGGGGAGATATAGTGACTCCCCGTCCGTCAGCTTACCCCCAGAGGCCGGCGCCGTCGTACCTCAAACAGCCAAGTTCGAGGGAGTCCTTCACACCGGAAGTGCTGGTCCCCGCGGCACCTTCACTCAGGCTCCGCACACACAGCAGGCCCAGGGGGATCCAGCGGTACCACCTCAACGCCCGATCACCGCAGGCACGCACCCCGCCCCCTCCGTGTTCCGGGTCCACTCAGGAGGGCAAACAGGCGCCCGATCTCGCCCCAAAGAGCAGAAAACGGACTCCAAATATCAAAACTGCAGGAGCTCCTCCACCGCACGTCCGTCCTGCTCGGCCGCATTTAAAGCTTTTAAATCTGATAAATCTGAGGCATCCTATAAAGCATATAGGGCAGCCAATAAAGCATGTAAAAATGCGATTAGATGGGCTAAACTAGAAAATGAAAAAGAAATAGCCAAAGAGAGCAAGACCAACCCTAAAAGATTCTTTGGGTACATAAATTCTAAAAAACCCAAGAGTGAAAATGTAGGTTCACTAAAATCTGAGTCAGGGTTATTATTAACGGAAGATCAGGATAAGGCAGAAATTTTAAATGATTATTTTTCTTCAGTATTTATCAAAGAGAAACCTATAACAGGAGACATGAAATTCATTAATAAAAACTTACTAATACAAAGTGACTGGTTGACTCAGGACAAGGTTTTACAGAAATTAAACAATGTGAATGTGAATAAAGCCCCAGGGCCAGATGGAATTCATCCGCGAGTACTGAGAGAGCTATGTGTTGAAATATGTAAACCTCTGTTCTTAATCTTTCAAGATTCTTTTCTTTCAGGAATAGTACCAGAGGATTGGAGAAAAGCTGACGTGGTCCCTATATTTAAGAAAGGTTTAAAATTTGTGCCTGGGAATTATAGACCTGTGAGCTTAACATCTGTGACTGGGAAAGTATTTGAGGGGTTACTAAGGGATAATATTCAGGAATTTATTGGGAGGTATAATGTAATTGGCAAAAATCAGCATGGTTTCATGAAACACAGATCATGTCAGACTAACCTAATTACGTTCTGTGAGGAAGTAAGTAGAAGTATAGATCAGGGGGTCGCAGTGGATGTGATTTACTTAGATTTTGCCAAAGCTTTCGACACAGTTTCCACACAAAAGGTTACTATTTAAATTAAGAAAAATTGGTCTAGATGAAAATACTTGTTCTTGGATAGAAAACTGGCTAAAAGATAGGGTACAGAGAGTGGTCATAAATGGTACATTTTCAAGATGGACATCAGTGGTAAGCGGTGTCCCTCAGGGGTCTGTTATAGGACCAATACTATTCAATTTATTTATAAACTAGGTATAAAGCCTGCCCTAAGGGCAGTCATATATATATATATGTTACAGGAGATATATATATATATACACACACCCTGTAACCCCATGTGGGTATATATATATATACCCTGTAACCCCATGTGGGTGTATAATATATATATATATATTACACACCCTGTAACCCCATGTGGGTATATATATATATACACACCCTGTAACCCCATGTGGGTATATATATATATACACACCCTGTAACCCCATGTGGGTATATATATATATACACACCCTGTAACCCCATGTGGATATATATATATTACACACCCTGTAACCCCATGTGGGTATATATATACACACACCCTAACCCCATGTGGATATATATATATTACACACCCTGTAACCCCATGTGGGTATATATATATTACACACCCTGTAACCCCATGTGGGTATATATATATACACACACCCTGTAACCCCATGTGGATATATATATATATACATACATACATACATACATACATACACACACTGTAACAACCATATATGTGTGTGTGTGTGTATGGCCGGCATCCAGGCTCAGGCGAGCCCCCGGCTTGGCTGGGGCCTAGAGGCCCAGCCAGGCCGGGGGCTCGCCTGAGCCTGGAGGACGCCCGAGCAGGCAACTCGGCTGGCTTCCATGCTCAGGTGAGCCCCCGGCTCGGCTGGGCCTCTAGGCCCAGGCCAAGCCGGGGGCTCGCCTTAGCCTGGATGCCGGCCAAGCAAGTAGCGCAGCCGGCATCCAAGCTTAGGTGAGCCCCCGGCTTGGCTTGGGCCTAGAGGCCCAGCCGAGCCGGGGACTCGCCTGAGCCTGGAGGACGCCCGAGCAGGCAACTCGGCCGGCCTCCATGCTTAGGTGAGTCCCCGGCTCGGCTGGGCCTCTAGCACATACTCAACCACATCGGCCTCGAGTCCTCCACCGGTTTCACACATACTCACCTACATCGGCCCTTAGCTCCTCCAGCGATGGCAGTCCCGCTTCCAGTGTCCTCTCTCCGTTGGTCGCCGGTATGACGTCACAAAAGCTTTTGACCCAGGGTCAACGCTTTCGTGACGTCATACCGGCGACCAACGGAGAGAGGACACTGGAAGCGGGACTGCCATCGCTGGAGGAGCTAAGGGCCGATGTAGGTGAGTATGTGTTGGAAACATCCTCCTACATCGGCCCTGAGCTCCAGCGTGACTGTCCTCCAGCTGTCCAGGCTGCTCGGCCAGCCTCCAGGTTTAGGCGAGTCCCCGGCTCGGCTGGGCCTATAGGCCCAAGCCAAGCCGGGGGCTCGCCTGAGCCTGGAGGCTGGCCGAGGAGCCTGTGACAGCCGGAGGACAGTCACCGCTGGAGCTCAGGGCCAATGTAGGTGAGTATGTGCTTTCCACACCCACCCTGCTTGCTCAGCCGGTATCCAAGCTTAGGCAAGCCCCCGTCTTGGGCCCAGAGGCCCAGCCAAGCCGGGGGCTCGCCTAAGCCTGGATACCGGCCGAGCAAGCAGGGTGGGTGTGGAGAGCACATACTCACCTACATCGGCCTCGAGTCCTCCACTGGTTCCACACATACTCACCTACATCGGCCCTTAGCTCCTCCAGCGATGGCAGTCCCGCTTCCAGTGTCCTCTCTCCGTTGGTCGCCGGTATGACGTCACAAAAGCCTTTGACCCATGGTCAAAGGCTTTCGTGACGTCATACCGGCGACCAATGGAGAGAGGACACTGGAAGCGGGACTGCCATCGCTGGAGGAGCTAAGGGCCGATGTAGGTGAGTATGTGTAGGAAACATCCTCCTACTTCGGCCTTGAGCTCCAGCGGTGACCGTCCTCCGGCTGTCGCAGGCTGCTCGGCCGGCCTCCAGGCTTAGGCGAGTCCCCGGCTCGGCTGGGCCTATAGGCCCAAGCCAAGCCGGGGGCTCGCCTGAGCCTGGAGGCCGGCCGAGCAGCCTGGCACAGCCTGAGGACGGTCACTGCTGGAGGATTCGGGGCTTGCGGCGTTTAAACAAACTGGTAGCTGCGCGCCGCTCGTGCCAATTTTTTTTTTTTGCAGGTGGCCGACACACGCAGCTACCTGTTTGTTTTAACGGCCAGCTCGCAACCCAGTTTCAAATGTCCGTCGCGCATGCGCACTCAGCGTTTGACGGCGACGGACATTGAAACTGTTTTATTACATGGATGACCTTGAGATAGGCATTGAAAGTCATGTATCAGTGTTTGCAGATGACACAAAACTAGGAAAAGGAATACAATGTGAGCAGGATGTTACAGTATGTGCAGGTGATACAATGTGAGCAGGATGTTACAGTATGTGCAGGTGATACAACGTGAGCAGGGTGTTACAGTATGTGCAGGTGATACAATGTGAGCAGGATGTTACAGTATGTGCAGGTGATACAATGTGAGCAGGATGTTACTTCGCTGCAGAGGGATTTAGATAAATTGGGGGACTGGGCACTTAAATGGCAGATGGGATTTAATCTAGATAAATGTAAAGTTATGCACTTTGGAGTGAAGAACACACAAGCAATTTATACCCTAAATGGTACGGAGTTAGGGAAATCCAAGCAGGAGAAGGATTTGGGAATAATCATAGACTTCAAACTAAGTAACAATGTGCAATGTCAAACAGCAGCCGCCAAGGCCAGCAAAGTATTGGCATGCATTAAAAGGGGAGTTCACTCACGGGATGAAAACATAATTTTGCCTCTGTATAAATCAATGGTCAGGCCGCACCTTGAATATGCCGTGTGATTTTGGGCACCTGTCTTAAAAAAAGATATTATAGCGTTAGAAAAAGTGCAGAGACGGGCAACTAAATTAATAAGGGGAATGGAAGGGTTAAGTTATGAGGCAAGACTAACAAGCTTAAACCTGTTTAGTGAAACGGCGCCTTAGAGGGGATCTGATAACCTTATATAAATATATACGGGGCCATTATCAACCATTGTCTGATAACCTATTCATTAACAGGACTATACACAGGACAAGGGGTCATCCATTTAGACTGGAAGAAAGAAAATTAGCTTAAAGCATAGGAAGGGTTATTTTACGGTGAGAACATAAAGCTGTGGAATTCTCTGCCTGTTGAGGTGGTTGGGTCAGAGTCTGTACAGACTTTTAAAAAACGACTGGATGACTTCTGCAGACACAGAATATTAAGGGTTATAATATTTAATATGTGGGTAAAAGCTTCTTGATCCAAGGAGAATCTGACGCCATCTGGGGTCAAGAAGAATTTTTTTCCCAGTATGTTGCATATTGGCAAGCATTTCAGACTGGGTTTTTTGCTTCTTTTGGATCAACAGCAGTAGGTTATGTGGGAGAGGCTGAACCCGATGGACGCATGTCTTTTTTCAGCCTATATAACTATGTAACTATGTAACATAGTGCCTCTCTCTTGTAATCTCTGCACTCCATAGTGTCTCTCTCTGTCTCGTAATCTCTGCACCCCATAGTGTCTCTCTCTCATAATCTCTGCACCCCATAGTGTCTCTCTCGTAATCTCTGCACTCCATAGTGTCTCTCTCTCGTAATCTCTGCACCCCATAGTGTCTCTCTCTCTCGTAATCTCTGCACCCCATAGTGTCTCTCTCTCTTGTAATCTCTGCACCCCATAGTCTCTCTCTCTCTCGTAATCTCTGCACCCCATAGTGTCTCTCTCTCATAATCTCTGCACCCCATAGTGTCTCTCTCGTAATCTCTGCACTCCATAGTGTCTCTCTCTCGTAATCTCTGCACCCCATAGTGTCTCTCTCTCTCGTAATCTCTGCACCCCATAGTGTCTCTCTCTCTCGTAATCTCTGCACCCTATAGTGTCGCTCTCTCTTGTAATCTCTGCACCCCATAGTGTCTCTCTCTCATAATCTCTGCACCCCATAGTCTCTCTCTCTCTCTCATGATGTCCTCTTCTCTCTCTCATGATGTCCTCTTCTCTCTCTCATGATGTCCTCTTCTCTCTCTCATGATGTGCTCTTCTCTCATGATGTCCTCTTCTCTCTCTCTCATGATGTCCTCTTCTCTCTCTCTCTCATCATGTCCTCTTCTCTCTCTCTCTCTCTCTCTCGATGTCCTCTTCTTCTCTCTCTCTCTCATGATGTCCTCTTCTCTCTCTCTCACGATGTCTCTTCTCTCTCTCTCTCTCTCTCTCTCTCGATGTCCTCTTCTCTCTCTCTCTCATGATGATGTCCTCTTCTCTCTCTCTCATGATGTCCTCTTCTCTCTCTCTCTCTCATGATGTCCTCTTCTCTCTCTCTCATCATGTCCTCTTCTCTCTCTCTCTCTCTCTCTCTCGATGTCCTCTTCTCTCTCTCTCTCATGATGATGTCCTCTTCTCTCTCTCTCACGATGTCCTCTTCTCTCTCTCTCTCATGATATCCTCTTCTCTCTCTCTCTCTTATAATGTCCTCTTCTCTCTCTCTCTCTCTCATGATGTCCTCTTCTCTCTCTCTCATCATGTCCTCTTTCTCTCTCTCTCTCTCTCTCTCGATGTCCTCTTCTCTCTCTCTCTCTCTCTCTCTCATGATGATGTCCTCTTCTCTCTCTCTCATGATGTCCTCTTCTCTCTCTTCTCTCATGATGTCCTCTTCTCTCTCTCTCTCTCTCATGATTCTCCTTCTCTCTCTCCCCCATCATGTCCTCTTCTCTCTCTTCTCTCTCTCTCGATGTCCTCTTCTCTCTCTCTCTCCTCTCTCATGATGATGTCCTCTTCTCTCTCTCTCATGATGTCCTCTTTCTCTCTCTCTCTCCATGATGTCCTCTTCTCTCTCTCTCTCTCTCTCGATGTCCTCTTCTCTCTCTCTCTCATGATATGTCCTCCTCTCCTCTCTCTCACGATGTCCTCTTCTCCTCTCTCTCATGATGTCTCTCTCTCTCTCTCTTATAATGTCCTCTTCTCTCTCTCTCTCTCTCATGATGTCCTCTTCTCTCTTTCTCTCTCTCTCATGATGTCCTCTTCTCTCTCTCTCTCTCTCATGATGTCCTCTTCTCTCTCTCTCTCTCATGATGTCCTCTTCTCTCTTTCTCTCTCTCTCATGATGTCCTCTTCTCTTTCTCTCTCTCTCTAATGATGTCCTCTTCTCTCTTTCTCTCTCATGATGTCCTCTTCTCTCTTTCTCTCTCTCATGATGTCCTCTTCTCTCTTTCTCTCTCTCGTGATGTCCTCTTCTCTCTTTTTCTCTCTCTCTCTCATGATGTCCTCTTCTCTCTCTCTCTCATGATGTCATCTTCTCTCTCTCTCTCGTGATGTCCTCTTCTCTCTCTCTCATGATGTCCTCTTCTCTCTTTCTCTCTCTCTCATGATGTCCTCTTCTCTCTTTCTCTCTCTCTCTCATGATGTCCTCTTCTCTCTCTCTCTCTCTCATGATGTCCTCTTCTCTTTCCTCTCTCTCATGATATGTCCTCCTCTCTCTCTCATTATGTCCTCTTCTCTTCTCTCATGATGTCCTCTTCTCTCTCTCTCATGATGTCCTCTTCTCTCTCTTTCTCTCTCCTCATGATGTCCTCTTCTCTCTCTCTCATGATGTCCTCTTCTCTCTCTTTCTTCTCTCTCATGATGTCCTCTTCTCTCTCTCATGATGTCCTCTTCTCTATCTTTCTCTCTCTCTCATGATGTCCTCTTCTCTCTCTTTCTCTCTCTCTCATGATGTCTCTCTCTCTCTCTCTCTCATATGTCTCTTCTCTCTTCTCTCTCTCTCATGATGTCCTCTCTCTCTCTCATGATGTCCTCTTCTCTCTCTCTCATGATGTCCTCTTCTCTCTCTTTCTCTCTCTCATGATGTCCTCTTTCTCTCTCTCATGATGTCCTCTTCTCTCCTCTCTCTCTCTCTCTCATGATGTCCTCTTCTCTCTCTCTCCTCCTCTCTCATGATGTCCTCTTCTCTCTTTCTCTCTCTCATGTTGTCCTCTTCTCTCTTTCTCTCTCTCTCTAATGATGTCCTCTTCTCTCTTTCTCTCTCTCTCATGATGTCCTCTTCTCTCTCTCTCTCTCTCTCTCTCTCTCTCATGCTGTCCTCTTCTCTCTTTCTCTCTCTCTCATGATGTCCTCTTCTCTCTTTCTCTCTCTCTCTCATGATGTCCTCTTCTCTCTCTCTCTCTCTCTCTCATGATGTCCTCTTCTCTCTTTCTCTCTCTCTCATGATGTCCTCCTCTCTCTCTCATTATGTCCTCTTCTCTCTCTCTCATGATGTCCTCTTCTCTCTCTCTCTCATGATGTCCTCTTCTCTCTCTTTCTCTCTCTCTCATGATGTCCTCTTCTCTCTCTTTCTCTCTCTCTCATGATGTCTCTTCTCCTCTCTCTCTCATGATGTCCTCTTCTCTCTTTCTCTCTCTCTCTCATGATGTCCTCTTCTCTCTTTCTCTCTCTCTCTAATGATGTCCTCTTCTCTCTCTCTCTCTCATGATGTCCTCTTCTCTCTCTTTCTCTCTCTCTCATGATGTCCTCTTTCTCTCTCTCTCTCTCTCTCATGATGTCCTCTTCTCTCTCTCTCTCTTCTCTCTCTCTCTCATGATGTCCCTTCTCTCTATCTCTCTCTCATGATGTCCTCTTCTCTCTTTCTCTCTCTCTCTCATGATGTCCTCTTCTCTCTCTCTCTCTCATGATGTCCTCTTCTCTCTCTCTCTCTCTCTCATGATGTCCTCTTCTCTCTCTTTCTCTCTCTCTCATGATGTCCTCTTCTCTCTCTCTCTCATGATGTCCTCTTCTCTCTCTCTCTCTCTCTCTCTCATGATGTCCTCTTCTCTCTCTCATGATGTCCTCCTTCTCTCTCTCTCTCTCTCTCTCTCAGATGTCCTCTTCTCTCTCTCTCTCTCTCTCTCATGTGTCCTCTTCTCTCTCTCTCTCTCTCTCTCTATGATGTCCTCTTCTCTCTCTTCTCTCTCTCTCTCTCATGATGTCCTCTTCTCTCTCTCTCTCTTCTCATGATTTCCTCTTCTCTCTTCTCTCTCTCTCATGATGTCCTCTTCTCTCTCTCTCTCTCTCTCTCATGATGTCCTCTTCTCTCTTTCCTCCTCATGATGTCCTTCTTCTCTCTCTCTCTCATGATGTCCTCTTCTCTCTCATGATGTCCTCTTCTCTCTCTCTCATGATGTCCTCTTCTCTCTTTCTCTCTCTCATGATGTCCTCTTCTCTCTTTCTCTCTCATGATGTCCCTTCTCTCTCTCGCTCATGATGTCCTCTAATCTCTTTCTCTCTCTCTCATGATGTCCTCTTCTCTCTCTCTCTCTCTCTCATGATGTCCTCTTCTCTCTCTCTCTCTCTTCATGATGTCCTCTTCTTCTCTCTCTCTTCATGATGTCCTCTTTCTCTCTCTCTCTCTCTCATGATGTCCTCTTCTCTCTCTCTCTCTCATGATGTCCTCTTCTCTCTTTCTCTCTCATGATGTCCTCTTCTCTCTCTCTCTCATGATGTCTTCCTCTCTCTCTCATGATGTCTTCCTCTCTCTCTCATGATGTCCTCTTCTCTCTCTCTCTCATGATGTCCTCTTCTCTCTTTCTCTCTCATGATGTCCTCTTCTCTCTTTCTCTCTCTCTCATGATTTCCTCTTCTCTCTTTCTCTCTCTGTCATGATGTCCTCTTCTCTCTTTCTCTCTCTCATGATGTCCTCTTCTCTCTCTCTCTCTCTCTCGCGATGTCCTCTTCTCTCTCTCGCTCATGATGTCCTCTACTCTCTTTCTCTCTCTCTCATGATGTCCTCTTCTCTCTCTCTCATGATGTCCTCTTCTCTCTCTCTCTCTTTCATGATGTCCTCTTCTCTCTCTCTCATGATGTCCTCTTCTCTCTCTCTCTCTTTCATGATGTCCTCTTCTCTCTCTCATGATGTCCTCTTCTCTCTCTCTCTCTCTCTCTCTCTCTCATGATGTCCTCTTCTCTCTCTCTCTCTCTCATGATGTCCTCTTCTCTCTCTCTCTCTTTCGTGATGTCCTCTTCTCTCTCTCATATGTCCTCTCTTCTCTCTCTCTCTCTCTCTCTCTCTCTCATGATGTCCTCTTCTCTCTCTCTCTCTCTCATGATGTCCTCTTCTCTCTCTCTCTCTTCATATCTCTCTCTTCTCTCTCTCATGATGTCCTCTTCTCTCTCTCTCTCTCTCTCTCTCTCTCATGATGTCCTCTTCTCTCTCTGTAACTCTCGTTGTCCAGTAAAGTCATGTTTTTCTGTCAGTCTGCCTCGTTGTTTATAAATGTCTGGGTCTGTTATCTCTCCTTTTTGCTTTGTGTCTGTCTCTGTGTTTTCGGTGGTTGCTGCCTCTATACCATGTAATATTCTCTGCGTTCTCGTTCCCCCAAGCCGCGCTCTACTTCTCATTAATTCCCTATGGACTGGCAGTATTTGGTTTCCATCGGATCCATTACTTTGTGCCCTCTGTACATTTATAGCGTCTCCGGGCTCCTCTCTAAGAGCATCTCCCCCCCTTCCCACTCTGAGACCGCAAACCGACAGACAAAAACTTCCCTAAACCTTCCCACCAGACACCTGGGCGTCCTCCTCAACCACCCGTCTCCCACTTTTCTGATGTATTATCCGTCTGCCGCAGTCAGATCTGTTCGGACGTCTCCACAGCCAAGTCCTCTGTACATTGGTGAACGTCCAACCTCAACCAGGTCCTGCGACCACCCCCCCCCCGCACACACTCAACACCGGTTTCCCAGTATCCTGGGGAACGTCCAGCTCTCCTATAATCAAGGAGCTTTTACTCTACCCTTTTCAACCAAACATCTGTGATTGTCCTGCAACCTCCAAGGTGATCCAGTACGTCTGACGCCAGCCGTGCCTCTGCGCCATCCAGATCCGGTGTGACTCTACAGTCCGAGAGCAAAGATCCTTTCAGCCGGGGGAAGAACGTGTTTGATAACCGTCCCTCCCAGGTCTGCGATGGATACCTTCAAACCTACACAGGAAGAGGATGATGAAAGTCCATCTAAAGCTTCAGACCTGACCGTGTTTGCCAGTAATTCCACCCTCCATGGGATCAGCCACATTTTCCTGCATGGTGGGGTGACGCCACGACGAGTGTTTTGGGCATGTGCCTTCGTTGCTTCCCTTAGCATTTTCCTCTATCAAGTGGCTGATCGGATCATCTATTACACGGAGTACCACCATGTCACCACGCTGGATGAGATGGAGAGCAGCCTGATGATATTTCCAGCCATCACCATATGCAACTATAACAGTTTCCGCAAGTCTGCCGTGAAGTTAAATGACTTGTTATGGATGAAAAAGCTCTTCAATATCACCGAGGAAAACTTCCCGCAGGCGAGAGAGGCTTTTAATCTCCCAGAAGATGCTGATTTCAACAACATCCAAATGTCTTTCGACATGAAGGAGTTTTATGACCGGGCAGGTCACAGGATGGAAGACATGATCCTAAAGTGCCGCTATCGAAACAAGCCATGTGGAGCAGAAAACTTCACGGAGGTGAGTGGAGCGAAGCAGCAGACACATGTCTGTGGGACACACGTCTGTGTTTCATCCTCACCCACACTAAATACAGCCTAGTGTCCATTGGAGAAGTGAGGATGCTGGCCTTTTGCCAAGAGACCTCAGGCCAATGTAGCAAATCCAATGCTTCTGGGCATAAGTGGACATCTAAGGGTTAATGTTAAATGTATTGATATCTTAAAAACTGGTTGTGTCTTAAGAGTTTGGTTTGTGTCAGTAACAGAATGTAGAGCTATTGTTCGTGCTGTCTGTGTCATTGTTTGTCCTTGGATTGAGTTTTGTTGATTTCTGTAATAATGTCTGTTGTAACTGATCAGATTTCTGTGTCTCCTGATGTGACTCTCTCTCCCCTTTTGTGTAGTCAGTGTGCTGTGCTGATTGTGTCTTCCCCCCGCATGTACATAATGTATTCTGTTGATTGTGTCATGTTACCCCCCCCCCCCGTTCCCCATATAACTGCTCCCCATTTCACTTTAAAGATCATTCTTCTTCCCTTTCTAGATGGGTATAGGAGTGAGAAACAGGAGGGGAGGACTGCAATGATGGGAATATAGAGACATGAGGGCGGATATTGGGTTGGTACTAGGATGTTTATTACAGAGTTAGGTGGTCGCTTCATTAAACAGAAGGGTTGTTCTTTAGGGAGCGTTTAAATGAAGTCAGATTTGGGGACAGTCTGATATTGCGAGGTAGCGCATTCCATAGGGGCGGTGTTATTGAGGACAGGTAGTGAGGAGCGGCGTTAGTGAGGGGCGGGGTTAGTGAGGACAGGTAGTGAGGGGCGTTAGTGAGGACAGGTAGTGAGGGGCGGTGTTAGTGAGGTCAGGTTGTGAGGAGCGGCGTTAGTGAGGACAGGTAGTGAGGGGCGGTGTTAGTGAGGACAGGTAGTGAGGAGCGGTGTTAGTGAGGACAGGTAGTGAGGGGCGTTAGTGAGGACAGGCAGTGAGAGGCGGGGTTAGTGAGGACAGGTAGTGACAGGCGGCGTTAGTGAGGACAGGTAGAGAGGAGTGGTGTTAGTGACAGGTAGTGAGGGCGGTGTTAGTGAGAACAGGTAGTGGAGAGCGGCGTTAGTGAGACAGGTAGTGAGAGGCGGGGTTAGTGAGGACAGGTAGTGACAGCGGCGTTAGTGAGGACAGGTAGTGAGGAGAGCGGTGGTAGGAAGGTAGTGAGAGGAGCGGCGTTAGTGAGGACAGGTAGTGAGGGGCGTTATTGAGGACAGGTAGTGGGGGGCGGTGTTAGTGAGGACCATTAGTGAGGGGAGGCATTATTGAGGACAGGAGTGAGGGCGGGTTATGAGGACAGGTAGTGGGGGTCGGGGTTAGTGAGGACAGGTAGTGAGGGGCGGTGTTAGTGAGGACAGGTAGTGAGGGGCGTTAGTGAGGACAGGTAGTGAGGGGCATTAGTGAGGACAGGTAGTGAGCGGCGTTAGTGAGGACAGGTAGTGAGGGGCGTTAGTGAGACAGGTAGTGAGGGGCGTTGTTAAGTCAAGGAGCGGCGTTAGTGAGGACAGGTAGTGAGGGGCGTTAGTGAGGACAGGTAGTGAGGGGCGGTGTTAGTGAGGACAGGCAGTGAGAGGCGGGGTTAGTGAGGACAGGTAGTGACAGGCGGCGTTAGTGAGGACAGGTAGTGAGGGGCGGCGTTAGTGAGTACAGGTAGTGAGGGGCGTTAGTGAGGACAGGTAGTGAGGGGCGGCGTTAGTGAGTACAGGTAGTGAGGGGCGTTAGTGAGGACAGGCAGTGAGAGGCGGGGTTAGTGAGGACAGGTAGTGACAGGCGGCGTTTGTGAGGACAGGTAGTGAGGGGCGTTAGTGAGGACAGGTAGTGACAGGCGGCGTTTGTGAGAACAGGTAGTGATGGGCGGCGCTAGTGAGGACAGGTAGTGAGGGGCGTTATTGAGGACAGATAGTGGGGGGCGGTGTTAGTGAGGACCATTAGTGAGGGGCAGGATTATTGAGGACAGGTAGTGAGGGGCAGGGTTAGTGAGGACAGGTAGTGGGGGTCGGGGTTAGTGAGGACAGGTAGTGAGGAGTGGTGTTAGTGAGGGGCGGTGTTAGTGAGGGGCGGTGTTAGTGAGGACAGGTAGTGAGGGGCGGCGTTAGTGAGGACAGGTAGTGAGGGGCGTTAGTGAGGACAGGTGTGAGGGCGGCGTTAGTGAGGACAGGTAGTGAGGGGCGTTAGTGAGGACAGGTAGTGAGGGGCGGCGTTAGTGAGGACAGGTAGTGAGGGGCGTTAGTGAGGACAGGTAGTGAGGGGCGTTGTTAGTGAGGTCAGGTTGTGAGGAGCGGTGTTAGTGAGGACAGGTAGTGAGGGGCGTTAGTGAGGACAGGTAGTGAGGGGTGTTAGTGAGGACAGGCAGTGAGAGGCGGGGTTAGTGAGGACAGGTAGTGACAGGCGGCGTTAGTGAGGACAGGTAGTGAGGGGCGGCGTTAGTGAGTACAGGTAGTGAGGGGCGTTAGTGAGGACAGGCAGTGAGAGGCGGGGTTAGTGAGGACAGGTAGTGACAGGCGGCGTTAGTGAGGACAGGTAGTGAGGGGCGGCGTTAGTGAGGACAGGTAGTGAGGGGCGTTATTGAGGACAGGTAGTGGGGGGCGGGGTTAGTGAGGACAGGTAGTGAGGAGCGGTGTTAGTGAGGACAGGTAGTGAGGAGCGGTGTTAGTGAGGACAGGTAGTGAGGAGCGGTGTTAGTGAGGACAGGTAGTGAGGGGCGGTGTTAGTGAGGACAGGCAGTGAGAGGCGGGGTTAGTGAGGACAGGTAGTGACAGGCGGCGTTTGTGAGGACAGGTAGTGAGGAGCGGTGTTAGTGAGGACAGGTAGTGAGGGGCGTTAGTGAGGAGAGGTAGTGAGGGCGGTGTTAGTGAGAACAGG